>CAWUFW010008395.1:600000-893289 GCA_963921515.1 Calotriton arnoldi
TTGGCTTGGCATCTTCAGCTAGTCTGATTTGCCAGTAGCCAGCAGTCAGGTCAAATGTACTCAAAAACATGGGTGAGGCCAAAGTATCAATACGTTTATCTGCCCTGGGAATTGGATGAGCATCAGTCCTAGTGACTGCATTGAGACCTCTGTAGTCTACACAAAACCTCATTTCTCTTTTTCCACCCTTGGTGTAAGGTTTGGGCACTAGGACTGCTGGGCTAGCCCAAGGGCTATCTGAGGGTTCAATTACTCCCAACTCCAGCATCTTTTGGACCTCTGTCCTGATGCAATCTCTGACATGGTCAGGCTGCCTGTAGATTTTATTCTTAACAGGTAGACTCTCACCTGTGTCCACTTCATGGGTACACCAGGTGGTTTGACTGGGTGTCAGAGAAAACATATGCCTGAACTGGTTGAGGACTTTTCTACAATCAATCTGCTGTTGATCAGTGAGGCTGCCTGCCAAGGCCACTCTATCTACTGATCCATCATCAGGGTTCTGAGAGAGGAGATCAGGGAGAGGGTCACTCTCTTCCTCCTGTCCCTCATCAGTTGTCATGAGCAAGCCCATGTAAGCCCTGTCAACAAAAGGTTTCAGCCTGTTCACATGAAGTACCCTATGGGGACTTCTTGGAGTGCCTTGGTCCACCAAGTAGGGACCTCACCCTTTTGCTCAAGTATAGTGTGGGGTCCACTCCACTTGTCTTGGAGAGCTGCTGGGGCCACAGGCTCCAACACCCACACTTTCGGACCTGGCTGGTAAACAGTCAGGACAGCTTTTTGGTCATGCCAAGCTTTTTGAAGTTCTTGGCTGGCCTCCAGGTTTTTGCTGGCCTTCTTCATATACTCAGCAATGCGAGAATGCAGGCCAAGTACATAGTCCACTGTGTCCTGTTTGGTAGGTTTGAGAGGTAACTCCCATCCCTCCTTCACCAAAAATTGTATGTCCAAACAGAAGTTCAAAAGGGCTGTAGCCAACCCCCTTCTGAGGAACCTCTCTGTAGGCAAAGAGAAGGCAGGGCAGTAGGGCATCCTATTTTCGCCTGAGCTTTTCTGGAAGACCCATGATCATACCCTTTAGGGACTTGTTGAATGCCCATTGCATTGAGGATGGTAGGGTGTGGTGAATTTGTAATTCACTCCACACTCTTTCCAAATTGCAGTTATGTAACTTGACATGAAGTTTGTACCTCTGTCAGTTAGAACCTCCTTAGGGAAGCCCATTCTGGAAAAAAATCCCAGGAGGGCCCTTGTCACTATAGGAGCTGTAGTGGTTCTAAGGGGAATGGCCTCTGGGTACCTAGTGGCATGGTCCACCACCACTAGAATATAACTGTGCCCAGATGCTGTTAGAGGGTTCATGGGACCAACAATGTCAATCCCAATCCTCTCAAAGGGAAGCCCAACCACTGGAAGTGGAATTTTAGGGGGCCTTTGTGATGCCACCTGACTTACCACTGGCTTGGCAAGTGGCACAGGAGCGTCAAAACTCCTTTGTGTCCTCAGACATATGGGGCCAATGAAAGTGAGGGACAAGCCTGTCACAAGTCTTACTTTGCCCTAAGTGTCCTGCCAGAGGAATATAATGTGCTAGGGTAAGTAGGAAACCTCTAAGCTTATGAGGTATGACCAACCTACTGGTGGCACCAGGCTTGGGGTCTCTACCCTCTGAGTAAAGAAGTCCATCTTCCGAGTAGATCGTATGGGACCCACTGATATTCCCTGTGGCCTCAGCAGCAGCTTGCTGTCTGAGGGGTTCAAGAGAGGGGCAGGTCTACTGCTCCAAACTCAAATCTGCCCTGGAAGGGCCCCCTGCCCCCAAGAACTCAGCCTGATCAGGCCCAAGTTCCTCTGAGGCAGTACCTTCACAGGGGCTAAGATCATCTCCCTCAAGAGACTGATCTTCACTGTGAGTCTGTGAGGAGGGCAAAGCCTCACCCATCCTGCTCCTTCTCTTGGAAGGCACCTGGTCCATTGTTCCAGGATCTAGGACCTGTTCAGTGTTAAGCTGTTTGGCTCAAGCCCTGGTGAAAGCAAACATACTTGCAGAGAAGCCCAACATTTCTGCATGAGTCCTGAACTCTACTTCAGCCCAGGCTGAAGTTTCCAAATCATTGCCCAGCAAACAATCTACAGGTAGGTCTGAAGATACCACAACCTTCTTAGGTCCCAACTGCCAAGGAATGGTCAGTCCTGACATTGCTAGCATTGGTCACTTGGTACACTTGTCCAAGTATGATCTGGTCAGGAGACACAAGGTTCTCTGTCACCATAGTGACACTGGCTCCTGTGTCCCTGTAAGCCATGTCATCGTTTCTGTTGGACTTGGCCCTTTCCGCAGGGTCATTCCTAAACTTTTTGCCTTTCTCCTGGCCTTATCTCTGACATGGTGTTGGTGGTTTTAGGCCTCTGGGCACTTTAGCACTGCTGTCCAGTGTAAAGTGCGTGCGCTCTCTGTGGTATATATGGTGAGATTGGCCTGCCCTCCCATAGGAATGCATTGGGGATTCCCTGATAAGTGTGTCAGTGGTAATTCCTGGGATGAGAGGAGCAGCATGGTCGAGTTTAGTATGTTTGGAATTGTAATAATAAATGCTGCGCAATGGTGGGCGCAGATTTATTATGACTATTTGAGAAATGCCACTTTTAGAAGTTGGCATTTCTGTGTGCTATGTGTCTGCCTGCCTGATGTGAATTGCATGTCTGGCTTTTGAGTGACAGGGGCTGGGAGGTGTGTGTGGCTCCAGGAGGGGCAGGGTGAGTCAGCGCTAGGCTGAATAGGACACCTACATTTGGAGTGGTGGGAGGAGTAGTCCCCTGTCCCTGAATAGGATTGTGCCTGCCCTGTACAATGCTGGCTCCGCCCCTGTGGTGTGTCTGATCACCTAGCCCCCACCTGACAAAGGGGAAGAGGAGCTTGGTAAACAAAGTGCTCCAATTCCCCGCTGAACCAGTTGCATCTGGTTCCCCCAAGCCCTGTGCTGCAGACAAAGAGATTGTGTGGTATAAATGTAGGGGCTGTAACCCCATGTTTTTGTTCTGTGCTGGTGCCTGTTCCTGAACCTGCTGGGGCGTGCTGCTGCTGGGGTCCAGGAGGAACCGCCATGAGCGCTTGCCTCCTGGGCCCAGCATTGCCCCTTCATCTCTAAGGACTTCTGTATTGCCCTTGCGCCCTGTGAGCGCTTTATTTTGATCTGCCAAAGAAAAGGAGCACGAGGGCTCCGCAGCGCTGAGCTGCAATCTTTCCAGAGGGAATCCCGACGTGGGGATTCCCCCTAATGGAGGGGGAAGAAGCGGGAGCCCACCCCGCATTTTGCCTGCTTAGCGGGAACCTACCCCGCTTTATGGATAATTGAAAATGGTGGGTGCCCACCCCGCTTATGCTTTTATTTTTGCGGGTGCCCACCCCGCATCTTGGGGAAATCACCGCCGCGGCCCGAGCCACCAAAGAAATCCTCCCCGGGCCGCTACGCTATCAGAGCGACCCGGAAGCCAGGCAAGCTGCCTGGTTGTGGGCGGGACCGGTTGCGTGCCGCCGGAAGTGAGCGGGGCTCTTGTGGTGAAGGGAGAGCTCCACGTGTTGCTGCACGGACCGAGGGAGTCCAGCGCAGGAGAGAGAGTCCCCGAGGAGTGGGGGCTCTCCTGAGCATGCCGCACGGAGGAGAGGAGCAGTGCTGGTCAGGGCACACTGCCGGTGCCCTTCCCAGCGGCATTCAGAGGAGCGCAGAGCCCCACGGAGAGCCCGGTGAGTGGGGGCTTCTCCATTGTGTGTGCCGATCGAGGCACAGTGTCTGAGCGGTCCCGCCAGAGAGCGGGCCGCTCCAACGAGGGGGCATATTTGTTTTTAGAGGGCCCAGAGGGGCCCGTGCCCCTCTCAGTTTGGCCCTTCTTACAGCTGCCCCACCTGCTAGAGGGCAGCTGCACCGAAGAGGGCTCCGGTGAGTTGGTGCCTATTGAGGCACATGGTCGGTGCTTTTTGGCCACAGTTGCCCCGCTTGACAGTGGGCAACTGCAATGATGGGGCCAATTTTATTTAGAGAGCCCTAGTGGGGCCCCGAGGGCCCATTTACTTTGTTCCCAGCTGCGCCGCACCAGCGCGGGCAGCTGCAACATTTTGGCATATTTGTTCAGAGGGCACAGTGAGTGCCCAGGCCCACGTTCTGCTTCACAGCTGCACGGCAATTAGCGGCAGCTGCAACGTTTAGGCCAACATTTCTTTGGGGGCATTTTGAATGAGATAGGAGTGAGATACACTCCTCTGCCCCAGCGCAAGTGCGCGCTTTTGCTTTCTGCTGCATTGGCAGCGCGCCCTGACATTATGGACATAGGGCATTTTAGCCCTCTAAGAAGGCCAGTTGGCCAGGGGGACTGTATGAGGTTATTGCATACTGCGTGTATGCTGGTGAGGCCTAATGTCTAATGATGTTTATGCTTATGAGGTTATTGCATACTGCGTGTATGCTGGTGAGGCCTAATGTCTAATGATGTTTACGCTTATGAGGTTATTGCATACTGCGTGTATGCTGGTGAGGCCTAATGCGTAATGTGTTTATGCTTATGAGGTTATTGCATACTGCGTGTATGCTGGTGAGGCCTAATGCGTAATGTGTTTATGCTTATGAGGTTATTGCATACTGCGTGTATGCTGGTGAGGCCTAATGCGTAATGTCTTTATGCTTAGGAGGTTATTGCATACTGCGTGTATGCTGGTTACGCCTAATGTGATGCTGAGTGCATAATATGATTTATGTTGCAGGATATAATGCTGAGTACAGTATTTCACGAGTCATTACTGCTTGTGTTCTACATTTATTATTTGTGCTTGTGATGGTTTTGACAGTGGCCCAATTGGCCCTGTCAGGTGTATATAATCCCCTGTAAATATTGCCTAGTGCCAGTTGGCACAGTGTAAATGTGTGATTATGTTTCTAATGTGTTTATGATAATACAAAGGCTATTTTTTATATAACCTTGTGTGGAGTTCCTTTTGTGGTATGCCTAGTGGGTTGCTGGTGTGTGTGTGTGTTGCGCAAACGCTTTACACATTGCCTCTGGGATAAGCCTGACTGCTCGTGCCAAGCTACCAAGGGGGTGAGCAGGGGTTATCTTCAGCGTGTAACTCCCTTGCCCTGACTAGAGTGGTGGTTTCTGCCTGGCTTAGGCGCAAGCCCTAGCCAACCAGAAATCCCATTTCTAACATTGGTGGTCAGCGGTGAGGATAGGACTTGCGTTGCGCAATACCACAGCGACAACTGGTTGCACTACAAACTCTGCATTTAGATAGTCACATGTTTGGGGATTATTGTTTCTGATTTTGTTTTAAGTATCATTTCTTTGAAATGTGTTTTCTTGTTGCACTATGAGTTGGGGGTCCTGCCAAGGACAGAAACCAGAGAATCTGGAGGAGTTTTGTACTGCCCTTGTGCAGACTGCTATTTCTGGGGTGGCCCTGCAGCGCAAGCTGGAGGAGGTAACTGCCCCTGTGCTGTCTGCTATTTCTAGGGTTGGCCTACAGTGGTAACTTAATTGGCATGGAGAAACTAGCTCGGGGGGTAGATTATTCCCTAAATGCAGGTTTAGTTTTCTGGATTCCCCAGTAAGGGTGGGATCCAGTGGTGGCAGCAATATGGAGTCCAGTGCAGGAAGTCCCATTCCCAGTTCCCAGAGTATGGTACCTGGTTCCCAGTTAAGAGGGGTACAGGTTGAGATTCAGGGGCAGTAAGATACTGTCTCACCAGTCTTGGGGGGAGTGTGGATGAATGTTGTGGTGCACTGGACGTTTGGGTGATTGGTTAGCACGGCAAATGGTGTTAAAGGGCTGTTGAATCCGTTTTGTCAGAGACCACATGCCCCGTAATTGTTTCCGGAGTCGCGCCAACACCTGTTGGAGTGTGAGTTCTTTTGATTCTAGGGAGCTTGCATTGGGGAGTGATCCTAAGAGGTATGGTGCAGGTACTTCCAACCCAGAGTGGTGGAAGTGGTTCAGAGTAGCCCAGCTAGGTACCCTTATAGTGAGGAGGTTGCAAGGCCTCACATCCTGTCCCGCAGGGGAAGGTGTGAGACTGGGCCGTATTCCGAGCCTCAACCTCAGTCTCCAGTACTGGGTGTTTTTTTTAGGGAACACCAGGTAGGGAGCCTAGTCTGTCCTGTTGGACCGTCCTTTGAGGGGGATCTCCCCATGTTAGGTGAGCTGGGAGTGTCTGTAATCAGGCCTCCATCAGTTCTGGTGTCTGGCAGTGCAACTCCTAAGTGGAGGGTGCAGAAGTCCAGATTGAGGGGTGAGAGGGAGAAAGAGTCCCCAGTGGAAGAACCATTGGGTCAGGGACCAGCCAGAAGGGCTGAGTCACCAATGATTGACCATGGTGACGCCACTTCTGTCCTGGGGGATCTTCATGCACTGTCAAGTGGACAGGAGGTCGTGAGATCTGCGCCAGGCAGACTGTCACATGACACATTAGTTATGTGTCACCCTCGGGGAAGGTATATGTACTCCCCAGGAAGTCCTGGTTCGCCGGGCAATTGCCCAACCAAAGGGTTCCGTCCCTGAGTTGGGAGGCCAGATTCAGGTGTTGTCTGACCTGGAGGGAGGGACAACTGTAATCAGTGTCCTGACCGGTTAGTCTTCTGGCAGTGCCACTCCTAAGTAGAGGGTGCAGAAGTCCAGATTGAGGGGAAAGAGTCCCCAGTGGAAGAATCATTGGGTCAGGGGCCAGCCAGAAGGGCTGAGTCACCAATGATTGACCATGGTGACGCCACTTCTGTCCTGGGGGATCTTCATGCACTGTCAAGTGGACAGGAGGTCGTGAGATCTGCGCCAGGCAGACTGTCACATGACACATTAGTTATGTGTCACCCTCGGGGAGGGTATATGTACTCCCCAGGAAGTCCTGGTTCGCCGGGCAATTGTCCAACCAAAGGGTTCCGTCCCTGGGTTGGGAGGCCAGGTTCAGGGTATGCCTGACCTGGAGGGAGGGACAAGTGTAATCAGTGTCCTGACCGGGTTGTCTTCTAGGGGTACCACTCCTGATGGGAGGGTGCAGTATTCTGGAAGGGGGTGCAGAGGGAGGGAGTCCTCGCCTCTGACCCCGGTGCAGCCGGAGAGTTTAGATCCCAGGTGGGTAGACCAGTTGATGGAGAGAGGTCCAGAACTCGTGGGAGAGTTGTGTTCTGGGGGGTGCTTCTCCTGGGAGAGTGCGGAACCCCAGAAGGAGAGGTAGGGGGAGGAGACACTTCGCCCGTGACCTCTGGTCAACCTGAGGGTACAGACCCTAGATTGGAGGATCAGTGGCAGTTTGGAACTACACTGAGAGGAGGAGTGGAGAATGGCTATTATGTGCCAGGGGTTACTGCCCCCACTCTGTGGATTGGCAAGGACCAGTGACATCTGGGTGGCCTAGGGCCTGGTCCTGGCCATGGACAACTAGGGAGTAACAGTGGGGTAGCCTAGTTGGGCCTGAGAGGTTTTTTTTCAGAGGGAACCACATGGGTTCAGAGTGGCGTAGAACCGGAAGGTGTCCCTGCATTGGCGGGCCCGCGTCCGTGTTCTATCGCCCCAAAGCAGGGAAGCCCATCAAGGTAGTGATTGGTCTACCCTGCGTTTTGGCTGGAAGGGGGTTGTGTTGGACTTGGCCATTTCCCTAAACTTTTTGCCTTTCTCCTGGCCTTTTCTCTGACATGGTGTTGGTGGTTTTAGGCCTCTGGGCACTTTAGCAGTGCTGTCCAGTGTAAAGTGCGTGTGCTCTCTGTGGTATATATGGTGAGATTGGCCTGCCCTTCCATAGGAATGCATTGGGGATTCCCTGATAAGTGTGTCAGTGGTAATTCCTGGGATGAGAGGAGCAGCATGGTCGAGTTTAGTATGTTTGGAATTGTAATAATAAATGCTGCGCAATGGTGGGCGCAGATTTATTATGACTATTTGAGAAATGCCACTTTTAGAAGTTGGCATTTCTGTGTGCTAAGTGTCTGCCTGCCTGATGTGAATTGCATGTCTGGCTTTTGAGTGACAGGGGCTGGGAGGTGTGTGTGGCTCCAGGAGGGGCAGGGTGAGTCAGCGCTAGGCTGAATAGGACTCCTACATTTGGAGTGGTGGGAGGAGTAGTCCCCTGTCCCTGAATAGGATTGTGCCTGCCCTGTACAATGCTGGCTCCGCCCCCTGTGGTGTGTCTGATCACCTAGCCCCCACCTGACAAAGGGGAAGAGGAGCTTGGTAAACAAAGTGCTCCAATTCCCCCCTGAACCAGTTGCATCTGGTTCCCCCAAGCCCTGTGCTGCAGACAAAGAGATTGTGTGGTATAAATGTAGGGGCTGTGACCCCATGTTTTTGTTCTGTGCTGGTGCCTGTTCCTGAACCTGCTGGGGCGTGCTGCTGCTGGGGCCCAGAAGGAACCGCCATGAGGGCTTGCCTCCCTGGGCCCAGCATTGCCCCTTCATCTCTAAGGACTTCTGTATTGCCCTTGCACCCTGTGAGCGCTTTATTTTGATCTGCCAAAGAAAAGGAGCACGAGGGCTCCGCAGCGCTGAGCTGCAATCTTTCCAGAGGGAATCCCGACGTGGGGATTCCCCCTAATGGAGGGGAGAGAAGCGGGAGCCCACCCCGCATTTTGCCTGCTTAGCGGGAACCTACCCCGCTTTATGGATAATTGAAAATGGCGGGTGCCCACCCCGCTTATGCTTTTATTTTTGCGGGTGCCCACCCCGCATCTTGGGGAAATCACCCCCGCGGCCCGAGCCGCCGAAGAAATCCTCCCTGGGCCGGTATCAGAGCGACCCGGAAGCCAGGCAAGCTGCCTGGTTGTGGGCGGGACCGGTTGCGTGCCGCCGGATGTGAGCGGGGCTCCCGTGGCGAAGGGAGAGCCCTGCGTGTTGCTGCACGGACCGAGGGAGTCCAGCGCAGGAGAGAGAGTCCCCGAGGAGTGGGGGCTCTCCTGAGCATGCCGCACGGAGGAGAGGAGCAGTGCCAGTCAGGGCACACTGCCAGTGCCCTTCCCAGCGGCATTCAGAGTAGCGCAGAGCCCCACGGAGAGCCCGGTGAGTGGGGGCTTCTCCATTGTGTGTGCCGATCGAGGCACAATGTCTGAGCGGTCCCGCCAGAGAGCGGGCCGCTCCAACGAGGGGGCATATTTGTTTTTAGAGGGCCCAGAGGTGCCCGTGCCCCTCTCAGTTTGGCCCTTCTTACAGCTGCACCACCTGCTAGAGGGCAGCTGCACCAAAGAGGGCTCCGGTGAGTTGGTGCTGATCGAGGCACATGGTCGGTGCTTTTTGGCCACAGTTGCCCCGCTTGACAGTGGGCAACTGCAAAGATGGGGCCAATTTTATTTAGACAGCCCCAGTGGGGCCCCGAGGGCACAGTCGTGCCAGGGCCCATTTACTTTGTTCCCAGCTGCGCCGCACCAGGGCGGGCAGCTGCAACATTTTGGCATATTTGTTCAGAGGGTACAGTGAGTGCCCAGGCCCACGTTCTGCTTCACAGCTGCACGGCAATTAGCGGCAGCTGCAACGTTTAGGCCAACATTTCTTTGGGGGCATTTTGAATGAGATAGGAGTGAGATACACTCCTCTGCCCCGGCAAGTGCGCGCTTTTGGTTTCTGCTGCATTGGCAGCGTGCCCTGACATTATGGACATAGGGCATTTGAGCCCTCTAAGAAGGCAAGTTGGCCAGGGGGACTGTATGAGGTTATTGCATACTGCGTGTATGCTGGTGAGGCCTAATGTCTAATGATGTTTACGCTTATGAGGTTATTGCATACTGCGTGTATGCTGGTGAGGCCTAATGCGTAATGTGTTTACGCTTATGAGGTTATTGCATACTGCGTGTATGCTGGTGAGGCCTAATGCGTAATGTGTTTATGCTTATGAGGTTATTGCATACTGCGTGTATGCTGGTGAGGCCTAATGCGTAATGTGTTTATGCTTATGAGGTTATTGCATACTGCGTGTTTGCTGGTTACGCCTAATGTGATGCTGAGTGCATAATATGATTTATGTTGCAGGATATAATGCTGAGTACAGTATTTCGCCAGTCATTACTGGTTGTGTTCTACATTTATTATTTGTGCTTGTGATGGTTCTGACAGTGGCCCAATTGGCCCTGTCAGGTGTATATAATCCCCTGTAAATATTGCCTAGTGCCAGTTGGCACAGTGTAAATGTGTGATTATGTTTCTAATGTGTTTATGATAATACAAAGGCTATTTGTTATATAACCTTGTGTGGAGTTCCTTTTGTGGTGTGCCTAGTGGGTTGCTGCTGTGTGTGTGTGTTGCGCAAACGCTTTACACATTGCCTCTGGGATAAGCCTGACTGCTCGTGCCAAGCTACCAAGGGGGTGAGCAGGGGTTATCTTCAGCGTGTAACTCCCTTGCCCTGACTAGAGTGGTGGTTTCTGCCTGGCTTAGGCGCAAGCCCTAGCCAACCAGAAATCCCATTTCTAACAGTTTCCATTTATTAAAGGCTGTTGCCTGTACTTGCCCAAGTTAGTGGGACTTACCAGTAAGGTGCCAAGATCTATGCCACCATCACAGACCAAAACAGCCTGAGCTGGAGTTCTGACTAAGTCAGAATCCATCTCAGAACCCAAGGTTAACCTAACTAATCCCTTGTTTCCTCTACCACCACTTGTACTTGTGCTAGGCGGAGCAGTTGCCTTAGGGGCAGGGGTGGTAGGAGTAATCTCCTTGGCTTTTGGACAATCAGCATCCTTTGTCCAATGGGTTTTCACCTTACAAAAGTAACACCAAGGTTTCTTCTTGCCTTTCTTGGATGTTTGTGACTCCCACCCCCAGATGCAGGTTTATGGGGCCCTTGGGAAGACTCTTTCTTATCTTTGCCCTTGTCCCCACCCTTATCTTGAGTTTTAGAAAAATCTGTCTTCTTCCAGTCACCTCCATTGCTTCACCCTGGTGCAAACCCATTTGTCTGCCTTCTTTCCCAATTCTTGGGGAGAGGTCAGATTAGAGTCCACCAGGTACTGGTGCAAAAGCTGGTTCTGACAATTATTAAGGATCTGCTCCCTCATAAACAAACTGTACAATCCTTGGTAGTCATGCACTTTGCTTCCATGTAGCCAGCCTTCCAGAGCCTTAATGGCACTATCCACAAAACCTACCCAGTCCTGGGTTTGTGCGTTCTGGGTGTCTCTGAACTTAATCCTATACTGTTCAGTGGTTAAGCCAAACCCATCTATGAGAGCACTCTTCAGCACTGAGTAATTATCAGCATCCTCTTCTCTAACAGTGAGGAGCTTATCTCTACCTTTGTCAGCAAAGGAGAGACACAAGATATCTGCCCACTGCTCCTGGGGGACCCTCTGAACTTTACAGGCAGTTATCCATTTGTGGATGTCATCCAACATGGTAGGGAGGGACTATCTTATTCAGGTTCATATTGTCAAAAGACATTTCTGTAACTCTAGGTACACTGTTGCTGCCACCATGGGACTCTAGTCCCAATTTCTTCCTTGCTCTCTGGACTCCCAGGGACTCTTTGTCAAGGGCCAACTGCTCTTGCCTGAGCTGAAGCCTAGCTTTCTCAAGTTCAAGAAGTTGGTATTCCCTATCCAAGGAGTTTTCCCTCTTATTAGATACAGAGTTCCCTACTGACTGTCCTGAAGCATTGGATTCTGCCTAGGAGGATCTAGACCTCATTGGTCTACTCTGCACTCTCCTAGGAGGAACAAAGGGGGCTTCCTCAGGGCCACCTGCTGTATCCTCTGGGAGATCTGAGTTTTCCAGGTGGGAGACATTAAGCTCCTCCTGGTCAGGATTAGATTCAAGGTCTTAGGGGGTTTCCCCTGATGGCCTATCTTCAGGCCCTTGCCCACCCACTCTTTCCTGTTCATCTGACCCACTGGCTTTCCTTAGGTCATCTAACAATAACACCTCGAGGGGGCATTGAGTGTAGGCATTTTTTCCCTGCCTTCAGATTTCTAGAGGCACACAGGGCTTTCAGTTCTTGGAATGAAAGCTCACTGTATCTAGTAGGCAGAGAGCCACTGGCATCTCCTTTAGAAGACATACTAAGTGTGGTGTGGTGCTGCACCTACCTAACCTAGTGTGAACTAAACTCTCTGAGGTTGGAGAAAGGGTGTGCTAGACCTTTAACTACCAAACCATATATTAAGAAAGTAGTATAAGAACCATGACTTGGGTCAAGGCAAGGTCTAGAGGATGTAGAAGTGCCGGGCCTCCAAGTGACTAGGACCCCATGGAGATCGTGTGCAGTGTGGGAACACAACTGCGTTCTCTGTACAAATCAACGTGTAAGTCGAGGTTGCAATTTTAAAGAAAAAAGGACCTTTCCCAGTGGACCCTGAAGAAACCCAGTGGAAGACAGAAGGTTGGAGAGCCACCCCACTAGTGGATACCCTAGTACCCACGTTACCTACACCAGGGAAGCCGGGTGCATAGGTGTGAAGTGGTGTCGGAAACCGCCGTCGAACCCAAAGGAGGACTTCAGGAAAGTGCCGCTGCTGAAGGAGGAGAAAGTGTCCAGTGGAATACGAAGGTGGATTCTAGTTGAGTGGTACCTGCAAGCAGAGGGGGCAGAGTCTATGTCACTCAAGAGTGGCCCGGAGACCTGAAAGACAAATGCCCACCAATGTTGGGTGTTGCAGGAGATCTGAGGGTGACCTTGACTCTGCAGCTGTGAGGACCAGGCGATGCTGAGGAATACCAGGAGCTGTGCACAGGCTTTCCCACATTGGATGTCGAGAGCGAGGGGTCGGTGTCCGTCGGAAGCACCAACAAGTCTTGGCAAACGCAAACAATGTGGATATCTAAGAACGTGCAATGTTGGGACCAGCAAGGTCCAGGGGACTCACCACAAGGAGGGGAGTCAGGGCAGGCCCTAAGCAATCAGGGGATCCCAACAGAAACTAATATGACCCTCAAAAGGACCCACAGGCCGGAGGCACTAGAGTCGCAAGAGGACCTTGAGCAGCTCACCAAAAGATTCAGGCCACGATGCAGTCGATGTGGTGTGGACAAAGATTTTGGTCACTGGAGATGGTCGAGGTTGGGACTACTTGGAGCCCGAAGATCTTGATGGAAGGAAGCCAACAAGCCTTGGCAACAGCAAGTCAATGCGGTGCACAGGGGTTGGGTTTCTGCGACTCCCACAATGGATACTGGCCTCAAACTTGGTGAGAGAGCAGGGCAGGCGTTGAGAGCTGTGGAGAACTACCACCTGTGTTGTTGAACCTTTCGGAGTGTGTAGGAGCTCAGGATCAGCAGACCGGTCAGCTTGGTTGTGGTGTCTGCAGATGCCGGGAAGTGACTCCTTCACTTCAAGGGAGATTCCTTCAAGTGTCTTGGATACCTACAGGCCTTTGAAGGTTCCTGTATGGTGCACAGTCACAGACGATACAGCAGACTGAAAGGGGGATGAAGTCGAGACCAAACGAAGTCCAGCAAAGTCCAGAGTGCCCAGATGGTAGAAGTTGAAGTGGTGTCTGAATTGAATCGTGTCCCACGACGAATCTAGGGACCCACCCACAGGTAAGCCCTGCAGTACCCTAAGGAAAGGGTTGGGACGGGTCAGGTGGACCCTCCCAGGTGTGGGTTTGGACAGGGGGAGGTTACTCCCATGTCCTTTGTCCAGTTTCGTACCAGAGCGGGAGCCAATGGCTCCCAGAGCTGGTTTGAACTGGGCTATGCAAGGGGACACCAAATGTGCCCCTCATGCAGACTGAGTGGCACTGGCAAGCGCACCCACCCGGCCCCAATACATTAAATCCTGTCTGAGAGGTGGTCACACCTCCCTGTGGCAGGATACCTATTGTTCTGCCTTCCCCTGCTCGAGCTTGGCTCAGCAGCAGGAAGGCAAAATTGTGTCTCTGATCGGCAGCAACCATTTTGTGCTGTCCGGGTCTAGAAGACTGGTACCAGGAGCATGGAGACCTTAACGAAGGGCTCTTCCAGTGCTTGGAATCATACCTCCAGGTATGATTCCAACATGTTTGATACCAAACATGATAGGATTCGTTGCAGCCAGTTTCGAGGTGGTCATTGTGTAATTATGCGCTGCCCCTCTATATGGTATATGGCTGCTTCACTTACAACCCGGGAGAATGGACTCCGTAGGCTGTAGGGGTGTCCTGCTCATGCAGGGCAGCCTCACACTTAGAACCAAGCACCCTGTCTTCAGGATTGTAAAGGCCTGCTGTAGGGGTGACTTATAGGTTTTAAGTGCAGTGACCCTAGATGTAGGAAACCTATATCTTTAGTAAGTGGTGCTAGCACCTGCTTACACAGGCTGCAATAGCAGGCCTGTAGTTACAGTTTGAATGGTCTCCCATGGGTGGCATAATACATGCTTCAGCCCATGGGGGACCTCTGGCGTACCTATGCCCTGGGTACCTTAGTACCATATATTAGGGACTGATAAGCGTACCCCAGTATCCAATCTGGGATGTACCTAAGTACTGAACATAACAATTTAAGGGAGAAAGCAGTGAGACTGGGGTCCTGATTAGCAGGATCCCAGTCAGACTAGTCAAAAACAACTTAGCACCAGGCAAAAATTGGGGGTAACCATAAAAGCAGATCCTACTTTCCTACACCTTGGATGCTATTAAAGAAGATAGCATTAATATTCCACTGCAGGTAACAGGAAACCTCCCTTCTAAACCCAATTTGAAAAGAGCAATAAATGAAAAAAGACATCTAACAAAACATCAACAAAAAAACAAAACTGTCCCCCACAACCACTAAATTTCCCTGAAATAGTTATTGCAGACTCTTTAAAACACATTGTAATACCCAGCACTAACACAAGTATGTGAACAGTTGAACAAAGTATAATATGAATGATGAATGGTAAATGTAAAGCTTGCCCGGCACCCCTCACTCATGTTTACAAAGTACACAGTTAAATTCAAGAAAACACAATGCCCCGAATATGCGCCTTGCTTCGTGATAAGTGCACTCAGGTATACACAGAATTATTAATTTGGATCACCTAAATAACAGATAAAATCCAACCTTCAAAAATTGTTTATTTAACTCATTGTTAAATTCAATTGAAAACATTTACCTAAAATCTCAGATATGAGATTTCATTTTCCACTCTAGGAAGTCAGTGTTGAAAAACATTAAGAAATAACCTAATACAACAGTGCCTCATAGACTGCAAACTTCAACAGAAATTAAACAAACTCACATCGTTGACCTTTGCTCCTTCTGACCAACTAGAAGAACGCTACAATGCATGAGTCAAAGTGATTACTGTACAAAGTATAAAAAAGTGCTGCATTATTTAATTACATGAGGGAAAATAGACTGATCAGCTTATTACATTGGGTAACAGAAGATGACCACATTTTCAAATGAATTGGAGGACCTGTAAATTTAGCTGTTTGGCAGGAGAGGCAAAAAACAACAACAATGCTATTGAAGGATCGCACAAAAGCTAGAAACATTACAATTTTTTAGGAAGCTTACACATGGATCAGACTTTTCCAAGAAATGAGACATACACAATCATTTAGTGATTTACAAGATGAGACTAAAGTAACTAAAATTGCACTTATCCCTTCCAGTGGATTATTCAAGTACAGAGAGAGTGGTGCATGAATCTGGAAGACCTGTCACGTAATCTTCCACACAAGAGCAAAGCTCCATATATTAATTGCAAGAAAATGATTCATCACCCACAAGTCATCATAAGAGATATAAGAACAATTTGTATGACATAGTGCACAGACTCCATCAAAGTTGTTCTTAAAAAAGGTTTCTTTATTCACAATCTTCTTATTGTTTTTAAAAACCTTTTTTTCTTTTAATTTTGATGTAGCCAGTGTGTTTCCTTCCTAAACAGGGGCTTCTTCAGGGCTATAAAACACAGATAATACATACAAAATTTAAAACTATTTTTCAGATTCTTTAAACATAAAATGCAAAGAAATCACATATAGTACACATGTTTCTAGTTACTATAATATGAAGTGATATGCTATATAAGAACAACACACCCTAGGTTTTATTCTACAATAACAATCACTGTGCAGACAGCATATTCCTCCAATTTCATTTGGCCCCAACTCAAGAAAGTTTTCAATCTCATGAGGCTATTACAACACATAATTTTATCATTATAGTTAGATTTCACATTTTTCAAGGCAAAAGTGAAATTCAAATTCTTACTTCCCGCATGAGGGACCAACCATTTTAATCTGTATATATATATTCTTTATTGTCCGATTAATTAAAATCATTACAATAAAACAACACAGTTCATAAAACAAGGCAATTTCTTACATTCCTTAAAGATAATGAGGAAGTGTTAACATATCTTTATAACTTTTAGAAATACATAAAATATCATAAAAGGGTATTTTGTTCATAACCGAATATAAACATTACATTTCATTATTATTCACCATACGTATTAGTAAACCCATCCATACAGATAATCTTTGAGTCCCCTCTCAGGTTTTTAAACAGCCCCTAAAAAGAAGCAGAGCATACAGTAACACATGTTTGGTCCAGTTGTGATATTAGTACTTAAAATATAAAGTGCATCCACATTTCTTAAAATTACCCCAAACCTCAGATACTTTATAAAATGTATCAAGTTACATCGTCAGTGTAGGGGAAAACAATATAGTTGGAATCAGCCACTTTCTATTCTTATTATATGACCACAACATCGTCCTGAGCCAGTTTTTTCTCAGCTATAATAATAATAAATTTGACAAAGTTAACTGTTAATTTGATGATACGCCCTTGGAGGCACAGTATTATTGCTTGGCGACACGTTCTCACCCCTTGTTCATTAAATATTGGTTTTAAAAGTGTTAATCTTTCTTGACACAATTTGGGGCAAATACATACAATGTGCAATAACGTTTCATTAATATAGCCACATAATCTACACTTTTGTGATTGCCAAACTTGTACCCATCTAGGTGTACCATCTTTTGTTGGGTAATGTCAAAACCTAAGCTTAAGCAATATATCCCTTACCGCCGGTTTCAAGCAAGAAGTTAGATAGAATTGGGGTTCTATTTTATTATACAAATTAATAACCGACCAGGCGTGCTTTTTTTTTACAATCTGCTCCTGATCCAATATTAATGATACCAATTTAGTTGATTGATTTAAAATCTGTTTTAAAATGGTTTTATTTCTAATCATATTGTCAAAAAGTTGGAGCTTAAAAGTATTCAAACTCTCCGTTAAGTATGACCTCCATGGTCTAGTATAATCTGTAGTTTTTACATGCTTTTACAAGATTAGTATTCTATTACTCTAACCTTTAGGGATTCACCTCCCCTATTAGTATATCATTACATTATTAGTACTGGGTTATGACTTGACAGTTTTTCTCCAATATATATAAGCACTGGATTCTAAAACACACACATATGTCATTACAATTTAAGCAGCATGTTGTTTTAATGAAAAAGCATTTCATATTCTTGGGTCCTTTTTAGCGGATTAGGCATTTTTGTATACTCCCACAAAATTAATTAAAATCTGATATTTTTTCTATACAGTATATACATAGTGTAATAGCAAAACCCAACTTGTTATATTTGAAAAAAGATAGTTAAATGATGCCAAAAATACTTGTCGAGGAAAGTATGTTCATGTAGACTTCGATTTATGAATTATCTCCATTTTCGATAATAGAAGAAACATCCGATCGGAGTCGCATCAGTATTTGTCAGGACTTTACAGTCCAATGATGCCTTTACCAATATGGCCGAAAAACCCTGTGATGTTATCGTGCTGACTACCCAGCATGGGATTAATCGTTTCACATAATCCTTACCAACATGGCAGAAACACTTTGTTTTGTGACCGTGTTTATTAATCACATTGGGATTGACCATATTGCATAACCTTATAGTACTCCATAATTTTGCGATCAAGAACCCACATTTAATTTTACAAACTGTTATCCAAAATGTATTTATGTCCAACAGTGAGGAAAAATTATGTATACATTCCTGTGGTAGCGACACAATCAATAAGTAATTTGAATATACTTCGTGTCACGCTACCTTTGTTCAGCCAAGCTCACGTAAGCAGGATATGCTTGATTTGCATTATTATATGCAAGAATGTTATATGCAAACAATGCTCATCTGTTTCATAATGTGGGGAGTTTATGTGGCAAGGATGACTAGCTAAACAAATCTCAGATTTGGTTTAAGAACAGATATCTGTCTCGTAAAAAGGCAGTTTCCAAGGGGCTCCGGGTAAAGAGACGACTAGCTACATGCAACTGATCAAAAGCATGCTGTGGTCAACACAATGGGTTTTCATCCTTACTTTCAAATCAATTATTCGTGTGATAATCATACATCAACGCAGCTGACTGTCCTTCTCCATATCGTAATCTCACATGGTCCTATTGTAATGGGCATTCAGCTATTTCCATTTCTTTCAAATCAAAACATATGTTGCAATGCTACGAGTAGTGCTTTACAGACGGTAATGTTATACCAGGAAAGCAGTGTAGGAGATTACACCTTAGAAGGGACATAAAGACCGTGACGTTGTAATACATGTACTAAGTAACAACATCAGTTCCTAATATAACAGAGTGCTTTCCATAATTTGTTGCCCTATTCGGTCTCGAGGCCGACACGAGTCCAAACTTAAAACGCTTGTAACATTACAATTGATAGGATTTTTACAGTGTTACACGCCAAGACAAGGTACACAGAACATTTTTTTACTGATAATGACTATTAGGGCCTCTCCTTGGTGTGGGGTTGGGATTCTAATAGATTGGCTTTCCTTTTGTCATAGGTGCTGCAATACTCTTGGCACCCCACATAAGTGAAGCAATAGATCTGGCACAGTGGTAGAGCTATCACACTTCTCTACATTTATTGGTAATCACATTGCGACCAGCAGCGGCCCGTGCAGTTAAGAGCGGAGAGCGGTGGAGCAGTGGGGCCTATTGGGGGGGGGGGGGGTTTCGACAGACGACGACGAGGGAAAATTCATTATAAAATTTTCCCTTTTGGTCGTCTGTTGAATCCCTCCCAACCCGGCCCCACCGCCCCACTGCTCTTACCTGCACGTGCCGCACCTGATTGCGACGCTAAGAGCCTCTTGACATTTCTAGTCTACATGAACATAATTACCCTGACAAGGTATATTTTCAACATCATTTAACTATCTTTTTTCTAATATAACAAGTTGGGTTTCACTATTACACAATGTTTATATTGTCTAGAAACATTTTCAGGTTTCAATTAATTTTGTGGGAGTATACAAAAATGCCTAGTCCGCTAGACAGGACTCAAGGATATGATTGTTTTTTACATTGAAACAACATGAGGCTTAAGTTTTAATGACATACGTGTGTGTTTTAGAGTCTAGTGCTTCTATATATATTGGAGAAAAACTGTTTTTCATATAATGAATATAAATCAGTATTACATAATTTAAATAATAAATAACAATCATATAATTAAATAAAATGTATTAAATAATTCATAATTATTACCTAATTAACTTCCCACCCTATCTCCCTACAACTGTCTTATTCATAATTAAATTTAAAAAATCCAACATTTATATAAACAATAGTGACTCATAAAATTAATGTATCAACTGAAACACATTAAAACTATTACAAATCAATATTTTTAACAACTATATTACTGTAAACAATAATAAAAACATTAATATTCTTTAAGATGATATTTGTTTAGCTCAGATAATGATATTCTTGTCAACAATATTTGTGCATCACAATATTTGTGTTGCAATATTTAATTTCTGATATTTATGTCTACCGGTAGCTGAAACTCAATATTTTGTCTAAACACCATTGCATTTACCCTAGAATGCAAACAGATTAACTTTTATAAGTCTTAAAAAAAACTTCACTTTTAACCATTAACAAATAGCAATATTACTACACATAAATACACTTATTATCATGTTTTACTTGCTGGATGTCTTTTTTCTTTCTCCCCAAAGACAGCAATGTATCCAAGGCTGAAGTCCCTTTTACCAGAAGCAAAACACCATCCAAAATGTCACAAATAAAAGAATTCAATCCATATGGTCCCCCCTAAAAATCCCCCAAATTATGAAAAAGTAAAAAAAAAAACCTCCACAGAAAGACTGAAAGAAAGGAACATCTGAACAGTCAAAAGCGATCATACTGTAATGTTGTAAAACATGTGTTGAACCTGTAAGTTAGAAAAAGAGGCCAAAATATGTACATACTGTTATAAAATACAAATGTATGTACATGTTGTTGAGATAATCAGAATACATTTAAAAAATGTAACTTATTAAATATGTTTGAAAAGAAACTTACATGGTGTTAAGACTGCTGGATCATCCTCTGCAAGTGCCGGAACTCCTACTGATGAGAAACAGACTGACACACTTACTCAAATGGAAGAAAATGGAGGACTAATTAGAATAAAGAAAGGCTAGTTAAATAAAAAATTGGCTCGTTATTTAAACTTATGTAAGAACCATTTAACACTTCTTTTTAATTGTAAAAATTAATGGATCCACTGATTTAATTTATACGGGGTGTTTCACAATTTGAATATTACTGTATTTTTATTTAATGCATAACAATAAATGCTTATAAAAATGTCATGACACACTCTTTTTGATTTCAGGTTTGAAGTTAAAATAATGTCATTTTGCATTTTAAAAAATTACAGTATTAAGATGTTTTGCCCTCCTACAGGTGTAAAGAATGTAATTTTAAATAAGTTAAAATAAAGTACTAATAATATATTTTTCTCCCTATCTTTAAAATGCAAAGAAACAGCAATCTACTTTGAATTTGTAAGTATTACACTATTTTCTATTTCAATTTCAATACAAAGGAAAATCAGCAAAATATTTTTCGTCATGACAGGTATAAAGGTTCAGTATACTAATGTTGATTTGCTGCATTGCAATACATATTTTTTAAAGCGTGTAAATGAATTTCTCCCCCTACATAAAAAGAAAAACAATAAACTGTTTTAATGTTTAGAATCTATATTTAAATGTATTAAATACAATCTCTGATAGATATCGGAATGAGTAGTATTAATACAATTATTTTAATCTTCAAATTATTTTTATTTTATATACACAGATATATATATACATATGTATATATATATATATATATATATCTTTTTAATATTAAAAAAGCATTAAAGCTAAAAGTGTTTACAAACACTTGCACACCATCCTTTAAGAATTAAATGCCATACCCCCAAAAATAAATATTCCCATGAACCCTACAAACAAAAAATCCAAAAGACATTAATAATAAATCTCCCTGCTGACATAAAAATTAAATAAATGCTCACACCCAAAATATATACCAAAAACCTTCTGAAAATTAAAAATTCAAAGACATAAATAGCAGCTCTTTCCATGGATATAAGTATGCAAAACTAATATACTGCCTACCCAGGGCTTCTGTTACCCCTACAACACATCCCTAAATCTTAACACACAACCTTTTTAAAAAAAAAAAAAAATGCCCAGACCCCCAACAAAATACCCAACATGAACCTTAAAAATAAGGAACCCAAAAGCATAAATAATTACCTTTTCCACTGGCATAAGTACACCAGGGTAATGCACTACCCATCTATGACTGCTCTGCCAATACCCCTACAGTCCATCCCTAAAACACACACTTTCAATTTTAAAAAAAATGCCCACACCTATCAAAAACAAATACCCACCCTAGACCATAAAAAAAAACCAGATATAAAAACTCTTCCCACTGACCTAAGTACACAAACGTAATACACTACTCAACCAGCACCCCTATTATCTCTCACTACCTGTCACTATAGCCTAACTCAGAAACCTTTATTTTGAAAAAAAATACCCACACCCAAGAAAAATACCCACCCTGTCCCCTAAAAATAAAAACTCAAATCTTTAGTAATACCCTCCCCACTAACGTTAGTAGTAAAAAAAATAATAATACACTTTCCACCCAGGGCTCCTACCAGTACTAAAAACGCATCCTGAAACCTGTCACAAAAAACTTTAATTTAAACAAAATGCCCACAGGACCCAAACAATTAATATCCATCCTACCCCTGTACACTACCCATTCCATACCGCTAAAAACTAATTGCTACCCCATAGCACTACCCATGCCTGAACCCTAAAGCCCACTTGCTACCCCTATGCACCACCCATCCCTGAAACCTAAAAACCCATTACTACCCCTAAACACTGCCCAGCCCAGAACTCTAAAAAATCTTTGCTACCACTATTCACTACCCATCCCTTAGCCCTAACAATACTTGACACCCCTATTCTTTACCCATTTCTGAACCATAAAAACCCTTACTTCCCTAAATAAATTACCCATCACTGAATCCTGTTAAAAAGACTTTATTTAGTACAACAATCAACAGTATAACATGAATATACTTAGGGCCTGATTCTGATGCGGGTTGGAAAGCTTCCCGACCGAATCGGTTTGGAAATGGTTTCCAACCCACTCGGATCGGGAAAGTCCGACCGACGCAGTACGATGCATCCGGATGCTTCCAGATACGATTTGGTTGGACTCCCATTGACTTCAATGGGAGCATATGTTCCTAACCGCATCATAATTGGGCCCTGGGTCGGGAAGACACGTTCCCGATCCGATTTGGAAGGAGCAAATGCCATTAGGAGGCCTTCCTAACCGCATCAGAATCAGGCCCTCAGTCGGGAAGCTTTTCCAACCCGCATCAGAATCGGGCCCTTAATATGAGAAATAAGAAATCATCAACAAATATACTGTATCCATCACTGTAGCCTTACACTCCCTTATTACCCCGCTACACTACCCATCCTTGAGCCCTATAAATACCCTCCCTAACCCCCTTAATACCTCTGTACACCACCAAACACCTACCCACCCTTACAGCCTTAAACAAAAGTATTGCATTGTAACTTACCTCGTTGTAACTTACCTCATTGTAGAGGTAAATTCGCCATTGTGAATGTGTTGTGGTGGTCCCTCATCATTATAGTAGATGCATTGAAATGGCATAGAACAGATGGAACTCTACTGGCTCCCATTGCAAGCCCACACCATTTTCAAAACCAGACCGATTATTTGCAAAGGCAACATGTCTTGCACCCTGTCTGACTGGCAAGCACACCGTATCACGTGGCTCTGAGGCCCCCAGCAGCCAGGGAATCATCAGACTGAAGAAAAGAGGTGTAAAAATGAAAATAAATATGGCAACAGTCCATTTCCATCTATGCATCAAAAATCTGGAACAACCAATATCTGTCAGAACCACACTAACCCTGCTCCAATTTAGGAAAGAGTTGTAGACACACCTCTTCAAAGAACACTACTTTGTGATGCAGTACTAGTCCACAAAAAGCTACCTCTCAAATCACGTGTTTACTGTATCCATGTGTTTGACACTGTACAATGCTCTCCTGCTTTTGACTTGGTTTGTGCTATATAAATACAGTGTTTAATTTGAGCGGGTGGCTGCCGGTGGGGGCCACCGGCACTCATTTGTAGGACTGGCAGTTATTTTTCTGTATAAGACTTTTACGAAGAGCAAGAAAGGGAGAAACAAACAAAGCGGAAAGGCGGTGGAAGAGAAAGACGGAAAAAGCAGCATAAAGGGAGAAAGTAGGAACCTGCAGGAGTGAGATAAAGGGGCGGGAGTGTCTGATACCGGAATAAAGAGGTTTGAGGTAAATCGAAGACTATCCAGCCTAGGTATTTAGTGCGCCGACATTTAATTGTACCGGTCACGGGCTTCTGAGCAGACCTTTGGGCAATGGCACTCATTCTTTAACAAACTAAGCACTGTTAACAAATGTATCATACATACATATCAGTGTAAACAGTGTCATGATCATCCCCGTTAGTCTCCTGTGCCAGCCCATCCTAATGTCTCCCTGTCATGTTTTATTACAGAATGTGTGGACTGCTCCATTAAGAAAGGTGAAGCTCCTGAATCTTCCCCGGAATCGCTATAGTGAGCTTGCTTGGCCGCACCCACATGCGCATTCTCCCACCTCATAGTTCCCCCAGATCAGCATAGAATGTGCACACTGATGGTCCACTGTAATATGGTCTTTTGCAATGTGAGATGTCATGGGTGCATTTTACCCATCAGTCCCAGGTATTGTGCTTCTCTTGGGTCGTTCGATATCTGAGTGTAGAAAAGCAAGTTGCAATGGTCACCCAATGGCCGCACACATAATAACACAGAACACATCATACAAACACACAGGTGTTCAAGTGCCCCATATATTCAGCCACAAAATAAAGTTTTAAAAAATGGGTTTTAAGACACGCCAGGGTTAATTGTGTCTTCAAATATGACACGATCTAATGCAGTTTCATGTAGATCATCACAGGGGTACTGATGTGTGAAGAACCCTTCAATGAGATCTTCCAACCACCCGCTCTGGGTACATGTCTCATCCATTGACATGACAGGTTTAGTAGTATGGGAGATGTACACCTACCCTATAGTACTGTAGGCTGATGTGCCAATGTCCAGCCGGCTCTCTAATGCAGAGGAAGATGAGAAAACAATGCCAGTGTTTCGTTCACACAGCTCAATACACCAAGTGATATGGCGCCCTGAGCTGGTGCACTGCATGATATAGTGCCACAGTTTGCACTAAGATGACATCATATAGACTACTCGACTATCAAAAACAAACCATTAACTACCCCTTCTCTACACTTGTGGTCGCTTTGCATCAGGAAACCTCAATTTCTCTGCACATTTTTGTGAGCTCTACAAAGCCACTCATGCGCCAGCATCGAGTTATACAAACATCAAGTAACAAAACATCCTTCAGTACAATCACCATCAACCTGCCTGGTTCATTAGGTGCTTGTTCAGTACCACTCTTCCAACAGGTCTGGTGCTGCCCATTGTCTGTGTGTGTTCACACACTATGACTGTCATCCCTTGAAATATTCTTGGTTCCACTTTGGGTAGAATCATTACTGGGATGGCTCCAGTTCCAGTGTTCATTTTACTTGTAATGCTTTCTTCTGTGTGTACAACAATGGGGCCGATTCCATTCGGGCCGGAAATCTCACCGACTGAGCCGGACCCGGAGAGATTTCCGACCTAATCGGACCCTAGTAGCCCGACCGAACGAGTACGATGCGCACGTATGCTATCGGACTCGATTCGGTCGGACTCCCATTGAAGTCAATGGGAGCCGGTCGTACAACGCGTACGCGGGCTCCCATTGACTCAATGGGTGCGAGGCGAACAAGGGCGCCCCCTACAGCGGGTACGCGGCGAAGCGACTCGCGCCGTACATGCACAGGTAGGGGGGACCCATGGGTCCCCCCTGTGTATGACTCGCGCGACTACGCTTACAGGGGGGTCCGACACGGACCCCCAAAGTGCAGCTCCGACTGCTCTTTGGAGACGGACTGCGCGAGTCGGTCGGACTGCTCGAGGCGCGCATCGTACTTACCCGGCCGGGGAACGTCTCCATTGCGCGGTGCGAGTCGTGTCCGTGCGAGTCGGTCGGAGCGGTCGGGTGCTGCGAACGAGTCGGTCGCCGATTTCGCGAGCGCACGCATCGTACTCGCTCGCCCGGACGCACGTACGAATCGGTCGGGAAATAGGGCTCCGAATCGGATCCGGTTAAGCCGAATCCGATTCGGAGCCCTACCGGCCGAGATCGGAATCGGCCCCAATGTGTCTGTCGTACGTGGTAGCTGCTGTCATGATCTTTGTCCACCATTGCACGATCCACAGCTCACACAGTTCTACCAATAATATTTTTATCGTACGCAAATACGCATAATGAGAAAACACTTCTCTCCATCCTTGTCGCTCTTTACAGGTTTTAGGCTTTCACTTTCAGGAAAACCAACCAATGCTTGTGTAAGAATACTCCTGCATGTATCAAATGGGTGATTGGCTGCCAATGACATGACATATCCTTAGAGTCTCGCATCTTAGAGACATTTCATGTGGCATGGATACTGTGCCACTGGTAGGGTTTGATGGGCACCCAAACCTCTTTTCTTTGATGAGTGGTCTTGGCTGGTTTGCAGTTAGCTACATGCACAGCAGTGTTGTCCTCTTAACTCTTGTCATGCTTTATCGTACTCCACTGTTTAATATTTCGGTGTGTAAAGGGGATCTCTAGTGTTGTCGGTCAATCCAGCCCCATGAGAGTGCACTGTATTTTCTGGGGGGGTAGTGTGTTGCCCATGTAGACAAGCGCTTTAGCACCCCACAGAGGGATAGTAGGCACTCTACAAGTGTTGCAGTACAATACAACAGAGTACGTCTTTTACCTGTTGATGTGTGAATTATTTGCCCCATTGTAATTCACAGTGTACACTGTTGAATATGGGGCCAGATATACTAAGAGTTCATGCGCAAAAAGTGGTCGCAAATTGTGTACTAACATTTTGTCAAGAGACTGAATTTGCGAAACGACTTATGCACTAATAGATCACAATACAAAATCCCCATTCACAGGGGGTCACAGAGCTAGCTGCCTAATAAATAGTGACCAGGCAGGTTACAATTTGCAATCCTTTGTGACACCATCCCTGTGTTTGCATTTCCAAATGGGGACTATTTTTAAAGCAGCCCCTGTTCCTTGAAGGAACCGAGGCTGCTGCGCTCAAAAAATCAGCGTTTTTCATTTGGGAAAACATCAGGGGGGCCAAGCAGTGGTCTCCTGGGGGCCAAGCAGTGGTCTTCTGGACCACTGGCTTCTTCCGCCGCAGCTGTCAACACAATTCCCTAAGGGAAAAGAGTCCCAGAGTGCCCCTTCACCTTTGCAACCTCCTTTGAGGTAACTGCATACTGAATCCTAATTAGGAAGGTACAGGCTACGTGTATCCCCCTTCAAAATTGTGATTCAGCATGGGAAAAAGTTTTCCAACTCGTAAAAGTGGCTTTATACATTAGAAAGGGCATTTTGCAGTAGCAGACCCAGCCGGGTCTGTGGCTTAGTGGACTAATGCGCCCACTGTTTAACCTCATGGTCACAGGTTGAAATCGTGGCAGGTTCACTCAGCCTTTCATCCTTCTGAGGTTGATAAGATGAGTACCATTGACTTGAGTAACAATAAACATCTGTTATTCAGCGTGAACATGTGCTTTACAAATACACTTGTTATGATATGGAGAATCAAAGGGTTTGTGTACATCTGGCCCATGGTGTCCTATGGGACTGAGTTGGTGTCTTCCTGAAATTAGACAAGGAAATTAAGAACTATCTCTTAAAATACCACCTACAACAAAGCTCAGAACACCACTACTCCGTCATCCATTGCATGTCTGCTTTAAAAGCACCCCTCCTTTCCACTGGTCCTCCTGCATCTGCTGGAAATGTCATTAAGTTGCAGGAACCCTTGCGGAAATGAAATAAGACAACAGAAACTACAGTCGTATTTTACAAACCTGATGATCTCAGGCAACGTTGTTTGCGTATAGCCGAAGCCTCTGAGCTGGATTATTAATACAATAATTGCCCTTCTACTGTAGGGCAATTAATTGTTAATTACCCCCTCATTATGAAACCACATCTTTGGAGCACAACTAGATTCTGTCATTGCCCACATGAGTGGAAATGTGCTCAAGTGTAGGCCTGCGCTTGTTTCTTTAATCTGAGAGGAGCTGCTAGCGAAAGATTATTTTTGTCAATATATGAGGGCATTGTGGCTGCTAAAACTTTTCTGTAAAGTCTGTACTAGTGAAAAACACATCTGAAGCTAATTCTATTTGCTGCCTTTGCCGTGTACTTTTAAAAAGTGCTGTGTTTCCTTTTCTTCTTTCCTGCGAAGAATGTTGCACCGTGGATGCCACAGTATTTTACACTTCATCATTCCCCTTGACACTGCTGCAATTATATTTGATTGGCCTCTAATCTTCCCCCATCCTCACTCAGAAGATGGCACACACTCCTGCAAATGTTAGCCTGAAAACTTCAAGATGTATTTGTCCAATCAATGTGTGTACGGTTTTTTCAGTATACTCTGCGGTCCTTGGAATAAATCCCAACTTTCAGCATTTTCTGGGCACAGATAGAGGATTACCACAATTGACGAGGTAAGCCTAATGTTTAATATAAAGATATAAACGTGTGAAAGTGCTAACAGATTTCTGCAGGAAACCGCAAAATGTTGAAGCAAAATCTTAACAGCCTAAAAAGATAATTTAGAATTGTAGCAGAAAGTTATATATGTTTGGTCAATACGTTATCACATATTTTACCTGCTTACATATATTTTGAGTTTTGCAATAAGACTGTATGTTTTGCGGTAATCTTTCATATATAATCTGGTAGAACCGCATCACAACATTAAAGAACCATGGGGGATATGTACAAGAAAATGTCGGAGTGCGGTGTAATGCCAAATTTGGCAACGCGGCGCGCTCTGTATTTTCAAAATGCAGGGATGCGCCGTATTTACAAAAATACGACGCACCCCTGTGCTTTCCCTTGTGCTGGGGCTGAAAAAGCTGCCCAGCGCCAGCGCAAGCACCCTTTCGCCATGTTGCAAGGGTGCCTGCACTGTAGGGGGGGTTGTTTATGTGCAGGAAGGGGCACCTTCCTGCACATTAACAATCTTTAAAGGTGATTTGCTGTTTCCATGTGTGCTGCATAAAGCAGAACACATAGAAAGAGCAAAATACGAGGAGAAATTAATAATTTCTCCTCGTATCACCATCTTAAGACCAGGTTTTACCTGGCCTTAGTTTTTGGTGCTGCCCCATCCTTGTAAATATGGGGCAGCGTCAAAAAGCAATGGGTGTTTGTAGTAGAACGCCCACTGCAACAGCCAGCGGACTAGAGCGGTAAGGGGCATATTTACACAGTGGCGTTAAGCAAAGCAATGTTGGTAGTACTATGAAAAAATATGCACAAAATGTATTCTAATATTTTGAACATATTCATTTTTTTGCAGGATATGCAAAATCAGATGGTAATTGAAGACCTAGGGGTCGATTCCGATCTCGGTCGGAGGCGCACCCAACACTATTCGGCCGGGAAAAAAGCCAGGCGAATGCCTGTTTCCCGACCGATTCGCACATTCTTCCGAACGAGCAAGTACGATGCGCACAACTGCATAGATTACGACCCAGTCGTACTCACCCAATCCAGGTCCTGTTCTCCGACCGAGCCGGATCCGTAAACGCAGAATCGAGTCGCACGGAAGCCAAAATGCAGCCCCGTCCGGCCGGACAAGTACGATGCGCTTTCCGTACGCGCCGAACCCGTCGCTACGCACGGCACATCAAAGCATCCGGGAGAGGCGCACATAAGCTCCGATTCACGCCACAACACGATCCACGGCTACGAGACGAACACACCAGCGACGAGGACGAGGCGAAGCAAAGAGAAAGACGAACGAGACGAACCAACTATGAATCCCATCGTGCCGATCCTACCAATACTCTACATTTATTACCGGAACAGGCACGGACGCGTACGGCGCAGAAGGTAAGTCAGACACCAAGCACAAAAACAACCTACACGTACCCGACATATCACACACACACACAGAGGGATGCAGAAATTACTTACACCAGCAACAGCAGCACCATAGGGGCGGGATGGCCATCACCAATACCACATATACACATAGGGGCCTGGATGCCCACCACCACTACCACCCCTACTCAGGGGGTGCCAGATGCCTGTCACTACTCCCACCTCCACCCAGGGGGTGCCAGATGCCTACTACTACTACCACCTCTACCCAGGGTGTGCCAGATGCCTACCACTACTACCACCCCTACCCAGGGGTGCCAGATGCCTACCACTACTACCACCTCTACCCATGGGGGGCTGGATGCCTGTCACTACTCCCACCTCTACCCAGGGGGGTGCCAGATGCCTACCACTACTCCCACCCCTCCCCAGGGGGTGCCAGATGCCTACCACTACTACCACCCTTACCCAGGGGGTGCCAGATGCCTGTCACCATTACCACCTCTACCCATGGGGGGCTGGATGCCTGTCACCACAACCACCCCTACCCATGGGGGGCTGGATACCTACCACCACTACCACCCCTCCCTAGGGTGTGCCAGATGCCTACCACTACTACCACCATGGGGGGCTGGATGCCTGTCACTACTACCACCTCTACCCATGGGGGGCTGGATGCCTGTCACTACTACCACCCTTACCCAGGGGTGCCAGATGCCTACCACTACTACCACCCCTACCCAGGGGTGCCAGATGCCTACCACTACTACCACCTCTACCCATGGGGGGCTGGATGCCTGTCACCACTACCACCTCTACCCATGGGGGGCTGGATGCCTGTCACCACAACCACCCCTACCCATGGGGGCTGGATGCCTACCACCACTACCACCCCTCCCCAGGGGTGCCAGATGCCTACCACTACTACCACCCTTACCCAGGGGTGCCAGATGCCTACCACTACTACCACCCTTACCCAGGGGTGCCAGATGCCTACCACTACTACCACCCTTACCCAGGGGTGCCAGATGCCTACCACTACTACCACCTCTACCCATGGGGGCTGGATACCTGTCACTACTCCCACCTCTACCCACGGGGTGCCAGATGCCTACCACTACTCCCACCCCTCCCCAGGGGGTGCCAGATGCCTACCACTACTACCACCCCTACCCAGGGGTGCCAGATGCCTACCACTACTACCACCCTTACCCAGGGGGTGCCAGATGCCTACCACTACTACCACCCTTACCCAGGGGTGCCAGATGCCTACCACTACTACCACCCCTACCCAGGGGTGCCAGATGCCTACCACTACTACCACCTCTACCCATGGGGGCTGGATGCCTGTCACCACTACCACCCCTACCCAGGGGGTGCCAGATGCCTACCACTACTACCACCTCTACCCATGGGGGGCTGGATGCCTGTCACTACTACCACCTCTACCCATGGGGGGCTGGATGCCTACCACTACTACCACCCTTACACAGGGGTGCCAGATGCCTACCACTACTACCACCCTTACCCAGGGGTGCCAGATGCCTACCACTACTACCACCCTTACCCAGGGGTGCCAGATGCCTACCACTACTACCACCTCTACCCATGGGGGGCTGGATGCCTGTCACTACTCCCACCCCTCCCCAGGGGGTGCCAGATGCCTACCACTACTACCACCCCTAACCAGGGGGTGCCAGATGCCTACCACTACTACCACCCTTACCCAGGGGTGCCAGATGCCTACCACTACTACCACCCTTACCCAGGGGGTGCCAGATGCCTACCACTCCTACCACCCCTACCCAGGGGTGCCAGATGCCTACCACTACTACCACCTCTACCCATGGGGGCTGGATGCCTGTCACCACTACCACCCCTACCCAGGGGTGCCAGATGCCTACCACTACTACCACCTCTACCCATGGGGGCTGGATGCCTGTCACTACTACCACCTCTACCCATGGGGGGCTGGATGCCTGTCACTACTACCACCCTTACCCAGGGGGTGCCAGATGCCTACCACTACTACCACCCCTACCCAGGGGGTGCCAGATGCCTACCACTACTACCACCTCTACCCATGGGGGGCTGGATGCCTGTCACCACTACCACCTCTACCCATGGGGGGCTGGATGCCTGTCACCACAACCACCCCTACCCATGGGGGGCTGGATGCCTACCACCACTACCACCCCTCCCCAGGGGGTGCCAGATGCCTACCACAACTACCACCCTTACCCAGGGGGTGCCAGATGCCTACCACTACTACCACCCTTACCCAGGGGGTGCCAGATGCCTACCACTACTACCACCCTTACCCAGGAGGTGCCAGATGCCTACCACTACTACCACCTCTACCCATGGGGGGCTGGATGCCTGTCACTACTCCCACCTCTACCCAGGGGGTGCCAGATGCCTACCACTACTCCCACCCCTCCCCAGGGGGTGCCAGATGCCTACCACTACTACCACCCCTACCCAGGGGGTGCCAGATGCCTACCACTACTACCACCCTTACCCAGGGGGTGCCAGATGCCTACCACTACTACCACCCTTACCCAGGGGGTGCCAGATGCCTACCACTACTACCACCCCTACCCAGGGGGTACCAGATGCCTACCACTACTACCACCTCTACCCATGGGGGGCTGGATGCCTGTCACCACTACCACCCCTACCCAGGGGGTGCCAGATGCCTACCACTACTACCACCTCTACCCATGGGGGTCTGGATGCCTGTCACTACTACCACCTCTACCCAGGGGGTGCCAAATGCCTACCACTACTCCCACCCCTCCCCAGGGGGTGCCAGATGCCTACCACTACTACCACCCCTCCCCAGGGGGTGCCCGATGCCTACCACTACTCCCACCCCTCCCCAGGGGTGCCAGATGCCTACCACTACTACCACCTCTACCCATGGGGGCTGGATGCCTGTCACCACTACCACCCCTACCCAGGGTGGGCTGGATGCCTGTCACCACAACCACCCCTACCCATGGGGGGCTGGATGCCTACCACCACTACCACCCCTACCCAGGGGGTGCCAGATGCCTACCACTACTACCACCCCTACCCATGGGGGCTGGATGCCTGTCACTACTCCCACCTCTACCCAGGGGTGCCAGATGCCTACCACTACTCCCACCCCTCCCCAGGGGGTGCCAGATGCCTACCACTACTACCACCCCTACCCAGGGGTTGCCAGATGCCTACCACCCTTACCCAGGGGGTGCCAGATGCCTACCACTACTACCACCCTTACCCAGGGGGTGCCAGATGCCTACCACTACTACCACCCCTACCCAGGGGTGCCAGATGCCTACCACTACTACCACCTCTACCCATGGGGAGCTGGATGCCTGTCACCACTACCACCCCTACCCAGGGGTGCCAGATGCCTACCACTACTACCACCTCTACCCATGGGGGTCTGGATGCCTGTCACTACTACCACCTCTACCCAGGGGTGCCAAATGCCTACCACTACTCCCACCCCTCCCCAGGGGGTGCCAGATGCCTACCACTACTACCACCCCTCCCCAGGGGGTGCCCGATGCCTACCACTACTCCCACCCCTCCCCAGGGGGTGCCAGATGCCTACCACTACTACCACCTCTACCCATGGGGGGCTGGATGCCTGTCACCACTACCACCCCTACCCAGGGGGGGCTGGATGCCTGTCACCACAACCACCCCTACCCATGGGGGCTGGATGCCTACCACCACTACCACCCCTACCCAGGGGTGCCAGATGCCTACCACTACTACCACCTCTACCCATGGGGGGCTGGATGCCTGTCACTACTCCCACCTCTACCCAGGGGTGCCAGATGCCTACCACTACTACCATCTCTACCCATGGGGGCTGGATGCCTGTCACCACTACCACCCCTACCCAGGGGGCTGGATGCCTGTCACTACTACCACCTCTACCCATGGAGGGCTGGATGCCTGTCACTACTCCCACCTCTACCCAGGGGGTGCCAGATGCCTACCACTACTCCCACCCCTCCCCAGGGGGTGCCAGATGCCTTCCACTACTACCACCTCTACCCATGGGGGGCTGGATGCCTGTCACTACTCCCACCTCTACCCAGGGGGTGCCAGATGCCTACAACTACTACCACCCCCACTCACAGGATGGCTAATACATGACACAACAAGCACACACCAACATAAACAATGCAACATAAAGACATCCCCCCCAACACCATGACAAGCGTGTGTAGACTGTGTCAAATGGCTACAACACTGAACATGACTTTGAACATACAATGTGACCGCCTATCACATGTGCCACACATAAATGTGTGTGGCCCCCACAATGCAAGCAGACCATGACCACTGTGGCAATGGGGTCCAACCCCCATCATCACAGTGACCAAAAGGTAAGTGTGGGGCCCATAGCTGAAGCACATCTTGAACATTGTGGCAATGGGGTTCAAACCCCCATCATCACAGTGACCAAAATGTAAGTGTTGACATTGAAAAAGCTGCAACTGCCAAACTGCATGGATGATTCCTGGTCACAGAACAACAAACACATCAGTGGCAAAGTAGTGCTTGTGTCCCATAGCAACATCGATTGGGGGAGGCAAACACTGCAGTGCAAATAAGACATACCTTTGGCCATGTGCAGACATACATCACCCATGGGGGCTGACACTGTCAACATTCATCAATGACACAATGACAGAAGTGACCATGATAATGCAGACCCACATATTTGCACCAATGGGCACACAAATGCAGATACCCTGTGGAGACTGTAGATGTGAGGTGAACAGATACCATACCACGGCAGCAATGGGAAACACAAACAATGATCATTGTGCTGACTGATGACCTAGGAGTCCCAGGGACAGCAGGGGAAACCCAACAAACAACATACAGCCAATGGCACACTAAAGACATGCCAATGCAGTGGTGCAGATGCACAAACACAAACAGGCAGACCCACACTGCACATCAAACACAACAGGTGAGGGGGGGAGTGCCGGTGTCCCCAGGCAACCACACAACACATGATGAGGCCTGAATACCAATTACACAGATGTGCATAGACTGCCACACAAAGGTAACTCATGGATCCAAATACCCTATGTGGGCAATCAGGCATTGTTAGATGAGAGGGAGCACAAATCACACATGTCACACAAGCATGTAGGAAAAGCAACTGACACAGCAAGACACAGAGACACCACAGCACTACCCCCAGGGTCCCCACAATGTGGTGACCCTGGGCTGCATTACAATCCCACTGTGATGACAAAGCTAGATGTTGTTCACACTGTGAACCACAGTCATGTGTCCTGAGCAACAAACTACCATCACACCTACACAAGCACAAATCAATCAGCACGGCCAGTAAGCCAAGGCCAACATGGAGGCAGGGGTCTAGCCGTGCAACAACTCTCATCTGCACACACTCAACACCACACACCTCGACCTCCAACAATGTGCAGCAGTGAAGCTCACATGCTTTGGTGACATTGCACATGCACCCATGACAATCCCATGGGTGGTGGTGGGAACCAAGGTGCAGAAACACATCACACATGGCCACTCAACAAGACCCTTGAATGTCTGACACACTGCACACTACGCTGTACATGGACATGACGGCAATACCACACCAACCAATGGGATCCCAGCCACAGTCCCACACCAATGAAGAAGCCAAGGTCACCCACAAAGAACACACATAGACAACTACCAACATTGCAGCCCTGACCCTGAGGAGTGCCAGCAGTCACTCACACAACGTGTCACAATCACTGAAAGCTAACACAAACTGGAAATCACATGACAGGTGTAAACAACAAGTGCCAAGGGGAATCCTGGCTGTGACCCATCTGCGTCTGCCCACAAACTCAGCCCTCACAGCCAACACACCTATGGGTGACACCCTGATGACCAGTAATGTGCCATGCACCCACATCACAGAGAACCCAGGGAGAAGACTTTGGGGGAACATAGGTCAACTCAGCAAGCATCACAAACAGGAACACCACTAGGGATCCCAGCATGCACAGCAAAATGGAAGTGAACACACAGACATGCTCATACAACACACACCTTGGGCGCAGGCGATGTCACAGGAGTACACACTGCCATGAGGGGACTCCACTCCTGTGTGAGGAAAGCTATGCCATATGTTGCCACAGTAGGACTCCATCATGTCAGCAGAACACTTGGTCACACAGTCAACAATTTGCACCAAATGAAGGCTCCCGTCACATCAGCCTGGTCATGGGAGTGTCAACGAAATCATCAGCACAGATCCAACACACATATATAGCAAGTTGCACTGACAACACAGATGAGTCCTTCCCCATTGATGCCCAAACCTGCATGTCCAGTGGAGATGGCCACACGGTCAGGGAAGTAGAATAATTGAACAATGGCAAGCACAACAGATGTGCAGGGGTGGAAGTCACAGATGTGGCATTGCTAATGTAAGTAGGAAATCCCATTGCCAAATATTGAAAATATGACACCCTCAGATGCTGCTAAGGATGACATGGATACACCACAGGATAGGACACATTCCCCCTGGACCACATGGGTTCCTGCACATTAACACTTCATTTTCATGAGACCAAATATCACCATCACTGCAGCAAGGGCATGGTTAGCATCATCAACATCATGTACATCAGAAGCAAAAGCACTAGAGAACAGAAAGTCGCTTTATTCAGCATATGTGGGTTCAAAAGTTGAAGTCCAGTAAAAAGAAACAAAGGCCAATGGCCAGTCCATCCTGAAAGTCTAAACAGGGTGACAGTGGCAGATGTCACCCTACGCATGCCTGCACTGATAAAAACCAGGGACAATCCCCTCGGAGGGGTATACGGGGGGGCAGGCCAGGCACCGCAGGGACAGGATCAGGGCTCACCAGAAGGAGGCAGGGAAGGGGTGGTGGGTGCTGAAGAGCCACTGACAACTGCAGTGGAGGTGTCTGACATGGTGTGTGCCGGCACAAATGGGGGGCATGACACTGATGGTGTGGGTGCCGGCACGACTGCAGTGGACCGTGCAGATGGAGTGGACAGGGCCCCCACTGCAGTGCCCAAGTCAGACAGGGTGGTAGTGGACTCCACTGCAGTGCCTACCTCCAGGGGAGGAGAATGGGGATCAGGTAAGGTGGGCAGGACAGAGGGGAGGACACCGTCTCCACACCAGTGGCACAGACAAGCGCAGCGGGGGTGTGGGGCCGGAAGAGCAAGTGGCAGGGGAGAAGGCCGGATCTTTTGGGGATGGTGTATCTGTGGGTGGGGGAACCTGGGGCAGGGTGTGGTGGTGGCACCTGTGGAGTGGGGGCCTGAGGGATGGAGGAAGGAGACTTGGTGCCTGAGCTGCAAGGCGGCGGCGGGGTCTTGCTCTTCCGGGTCCGGGGGGACTTGCGGATGGGGGCGTCAGTCGGACTGCTCCTGGGGGAGGGTGTCCGGGGGCGAGGGGCACTCCGCCCCGTGTGGGTGGGCTTCCTCTTCCCCCTGAATGCTGGATCAGCTGGATCGGAGGGGAAGAGGCTGAGGTCACTGAGGAAGAGCCGCTGTGTCTTTGGGGTTGCAGGTGAGGCAAGGGAGGGGGCTTTGGAGGGAGAGGCAACTGAGGACTGCGCAGTGCTCGTGGATGCGTGTGTGTGTGCCTGGGCCCCATCCCCTGTGAGTGTGGTTTCAGTCCCCTGACTGTGCGTGCGTGTGCGTCTTGTTTGTGGTGTGTGTGTCTGTGTGCTGCTCGTGTCTGTGCTGGTGTGTACCTGTGCCGGTGTGTGTGTGCTTGGGACAGGTAAGGTGCTGGGGAGTGTGGATGGGGCAGAGGCAGGAGGGGTGAGGGACTGTTGGAGGAGGGACACTGCTGCCGTCAGGGAGGAGTCCATGGACCTATTGCCCCTCTGTAGTGCAGACATGCCCGATGAGATGCCCTCCATGAACGACACCAGCTGAGTCAACAGAGTGGTGTGTGCATGGAGGACACTCAGCATCGCTGTCTGCCCTACATGGAGCTGGCGAAGGAGGTACACAGACTCCTCACTCAGGGCAGCAGGGGACACAGGGGCAGGGGGTGCGGTGCCTGGCCCGAAGGAGACACGCTCCCGAACATGGGAGCCTCCACGGACCTCGGGAATGGGAGCCAATGGGAGGGCGGTGGTGGTGGTGGGTGGCGGGGACAGCAACACTAGCTGGGGTGTGGTGGCTGCTGACACCCGCATCCACAAGGGAGTCATCCTCCGAGCTGCTGTGGTCCTCAGCTGAGGTGGATGGTGCTGAGGACTCCTCGGTGTGGCTCCCCTCGCCCTCCGTGCCACTGGGTCCCTCCGACCACTCCTCGGCTGCTGACCCAGTCTGGCTCTGCGGCTCCTCCTGGTCCGTGGAGCTGTCCCCTCCTGTGGCTGTGGATGTATCTGCAAACAATAGGGAAACAGACAGACATCAGTCACCTGCACCGAACGCACACACCACAGTAAGTACAGCACATTACAGTGCAAGCCCTGGCACATTGCCAAAAGTGCCCAAACAGAATAGGAGTAGCCAATTGTCAGTCTGATGGTCAACCATGACACTCACATCCCTCCTGGCCTTGCACACATCTGTCTGGTGTCTGTTGGATGGCAATACCCCAGTGTGAACACATGCACCACCTACACAGTAGTTGGACAGTGCAGAAAACACGGTGAAGCATGTGAACATGCACACATCACTACTCTTGCCACTGAGTCAGTACAGGTGTCCGGATGAAAGGGATGCCCAGAGTCAAATATGAAATGCATGTGATGCATACCAGCGACAGACACCATGATGCACCCATGTCCTGATAGCCATTGCCACAATGGTGTGCATGTAGCACATGTCACTTCCCTCAGGATCACTCATAGGAAGTTACATGCCATGGCACAGGCATGCCTGCTAAGTCATACATCACTGTCTCCAGTCACATGGGCAGGGCAGCCAGACAACAACAGTCTGCACTGTGTCACAATAGTAGGTCATGGGGAATGCAAGTCCTGGAGCTGAACAAGTGCACATGTACATCCCCCACACACCACATCATCTGAACCCTTATCTGTCCACGTCATACCGATTGGACATATGGGAGACCTGTAACACAACCCTCTGAACCTGAGTACCTCACAATCTGCTGTGAATGGGAAACAGCTGCCTGAACTTCACATTCGCATACCCCAGTCTGCACGGTCAGGTGATCAAACACCTATGTGTCACCCAAGTATCGTCTCCTATGGTCACATCTCCGGTGGCATGCTGAGCCCCAACCGAGAGACACCCCAGCAGTCATGATAAAGAAGCCACAGCACACTGACACAGAGGCAGACACCTGAGGGGACATATCACTGAGCACAACGTGTCAGCTGATACACGGGAGTGGGAGTACAGAGTGTATTGTTTGGCCTGGAGTAGGCATGACTGTCCTGCCCCACATGAATGAGGGATGAGCCCTGGACAGTAGGCAGCTGGCTAAGTATTTGTGACACACGTAATATACACACTCCTGGGGCCCAAGCATTGTTCCCACCCGCAGCATGGGTGTGTGCCAGATACCCCAGGCACATGTGGTGGATCAGCTCAGCAATTGGACCACATATCAAAGTAACACGCAGATTACATGTCAGAACACAGGCATTGTGTAAGCAAAGGACCCACCCATGATGCCCACCACAGAGTTAGGGGAACAGATGCTGTCCCCCACCTTGAGTCAAGCAAACTGCAAGGACACAGTACCCAAGTGACACAATTCCCTGACTGCAAGGGCCACACCTGGGTATCAGATGAGGAATGGGCAGTGCACAATCGAGGGACATGGGTCCTGGACCACATGACTGATGTACTGTGGAAGTTCAACCAGGCCAGAGGAGGGCACATAGCATGGCAGACAAAGTTCACAATGCAGTCATGGACTCACCCCCTCCTTGCTGCTCTCTAGCCTTCAGCTGCCCATCCAGATCAGGGAAGACCACCGCCAGGATCCTGAGCATGTGGGGGTCAGGGTCCGGTGTCCGCCCCTCCTGCGAGGAGGCGACAGCTTCAGCTGGACCCGTGCGATCCTCCGGGTCCAGCCCCGAAGGTCCTGCCACCTCTTCTGGCAGTTGCGGATCCGGCGCTTGTAGTCCCCCACGGATCTCACTGCCCGGATGATGGTCAGCCATATCTTCTGCTTCTGGTGGGCATCAACCTGTGAGGAAGACAAAGTGAGAATGCCATTACTACACATGCAACATATCCGTGCATTACACAGTTGGATATACATGTCTCAATCACAGGGGCACATGATGTACACAGGCAGTGCAACGATGGCTATGGACAGTATGCCAGCAGTTACTACATGGTATCATTGCCTGGGAAGTAAAACCTTGTTTAAATGCACTGTCACTGCACTATACCTGTTCAGTGCATGTAACTACACACTATGGGGGTGACAACTACTCAGTGAGCCTGCTAGCCAGTGGCGTGCAGACTGTTAGCCTTGCTAGTCAGACAACATGCACATTTAGTAAGGCAGTGGACAGCACACTCACCTGCTCCCCTGCTTTCCCATTCAGCTTGCTGTACTGTGGAAGGAGGCTGTCCAGCAGGGCCTGGTTCTCCTCAGTGCTGAAGGCTGGGGCTCTCTCCACAGTACGTGCCATTGCAGGGTCCAGAGGGTGCAGATACAGCAGCAGTGGTGGTGGCAGATGTCGTCCTGGAGCATGTAGTGCAGGCAAGTGAGCTCTCAGGGGAACAGCCAGCATTATATGTGTGCTGCAGAGGCAGATACTATCCCATGTGTCCAAAGAGATAGGTCCAAGTCTTTAGCATCTTCTGAATCTGGCCAATCCATTGAATTGCACCACTTACACACGCCCACAGCATCCTTCAAAAGTTCAACTTCATGACACCCATGAATTTGCAACATTGTTGTGGGTGACCAACTGAATTTCCAGCATCAGACTCGTTCAAGATTTGAAAACGCGTCCGTTGCCAGGCCAGGCCATAGCCAATGGGTGCGCACCGATCGGTCCATTGCTGTTCAACGCGTATTGCGGATACAACGCGTACCCGCTCACATTGAATGCAATGGGCCGGCCGGGCACACCGATCGGTCCATTGCTGTTCAACGCGTATTGCGGATACAACGCGTACCCGCTCACATTGAATGCAATGGGCCGGCCGGGCACACCGATCGGTCCATTGCTGTTCAACGCGTCCCTGTACAAGTCACTGGCATATGTCACCATGCCTGTCACAGGTGAATATATGCCAGCAACATATACTTCCCAGGGAGTGAGGGGCACACCTACAACACCACACCCTGTCCACACTGTATCCTGAGGCATGTAAGGCTGCATTACCTATTCTGTGTATGGGGGTGAACATGTTGTTCTGTGGGTGGCACTTGGGGGCAGCCACTCCCAGGCTGTGCACGTGTTCATGGGGACAGAATCCTTGGTGTTTCATGTACATGACCACTGTGATGTGCAACTGTTCATTTCTGTGCATGTGGCATGGTCACATTTCACGGTGGTGTATGTGTATGTCATGTCACATACCCCCTGAGTCCCATGTGTGAAGGTATGTACGTCCCAGGGTGACCCATTGCCACAATGGTGATGGTCCTCCACAGTCTGTGTGCATGTTGTATTTACAATGTCTCTGATTCCATGTGCACAATGGGAGACAGTCTCCACATCCACGTTGTTTGTGCATGGACTTTGATGTTGTACGTGTGTGTGTCACAGACGTCCATGTCTGTCCTGCCGAGGCAACAGGGACCACTACCTGTGGGGGTCATGGTTGTTTTGCTGTGGTGTATTCATGATACACCATGTCATGCCAGTGTCCATGTGGCAATACAGGATCCCTGGGAATCTACCTGTCGTTGAGCTGTGATGCCTGGGGCACATCTGTCCTCACATGTCACTGTGGGGTGTGTTTGGAACGTGGCAGCAGGAGATGGGAACTGTGACACGGCCTCATGATATCCCATGGCACAACCTGGGACTTGTTGATGCCACTTGTTGAACTGTGATGTTAGATGTTGGCCATGTATGTGCCATACATGTCCTTACGGAACTGCACACATCATGTACTTGTGCCTCATAATGATGTATCATGTGATATTGAGTATGGTCAATGCCACATATGTGGGGTGACTGACAATCTTTCTTTCTTCACCTATGCACTGCAGGGCACCAGCTGTCCATAGACCATTCCCTGACCTTGCAACCATGGTGGAACGGGACTGCATCCGACGGTACCGCTTCACCAGGCCGCTGATTGAGGTGTTGACGGTGCGGTTGGCCCCACATTTGCAAGCTGGCCGGACATACCCTACAGCGCTGACCCCCAAGGTGAAGGTGATGGCAGCCCTACACTTCTTTGCCACCAGTACCTTTCAACACACTGTGGCGACTGCTGGTGGGATGTCACAGACCATGTTCAGCCGTGTGCTCCGCGATGGTTTGGAGGCTATGTTGATTTACCTGAACCAGTACATCTATTTCCCTAGACTCCAACAACTCACTGACGTGAAGAGTGACTTCTATGCCCTGGGGAGGATGCCGCATGTCATTGGCTCCATTGATGGGACACATGTTGCTTTGGTACCACCACAGGCCCAAGAGCAGGCATACAGGAACCGCAAACACTACCACTCGGTCAATGCACTGGTGGTATGTCTTGCAGATATGAGCATCTCACACGTCTGTGCCCGTTTCCCCGGTTCTGCACACGATGCCTACGTGATGAGGAGTAGTCGCATCCCGAGGATGATGTCACAGATGCGGAACCAGCGTGCCTGGCTTGTTGGTGTGTAGTGACTTAGTGCCATTGTGTGTGTTCTGCAATGTAGTGTTCCACCCTCTTTTCCAACTCAGCTAATGTGCAATTGTCTGTATGTAGGTGACTCCGGATACCCCAACATGCCGTGGTTGCTGACGCCCCTCAGGAACCCTGTGACACCAGGCCAGATGCGCTACAATGAGGCACATGGTCGGACCAGGAGAGTGATTGAGCGGACATTTGGCCTCCTGAAGAGCCGCTTCCGCTGCCTAGACAAGACAGGAGGGGCCCTCCCATATGCCCCAGCAAAGGTGTGCAAGATTGTCATCGTCTGCTGCATGCTACACAACCTGGCAGTGCGGAAGGAGTTGCCTCTCATCCTGGATGACGATGACCAACATCCGCCACCTGTGGAGGATCCTGGCCTGGACCACGATGCCAGTGATGATGATGATGATGATGATGATGATGATGGTGATGTCCGCACACAGCTCATCACCAACTTCTTCAGCTGAATGTGAGTATCCAGAGATGTCATGTCAATGATGTGAGTATGCATGATATGTGTTGGTGGTGCTCTGGTGCTGTTTGAGTGTGTCCATGTGCTACATGACTGTATACGTGTAGCGATGTGTCCTTACAGGTAGTCTGTACTCCCCAACAGTGTTGACATGCTAACTTGGTTCTGGGTGGGTATCTTGTGACATGTATTGGGCATGAGTATTGCAGTTCTGTCCTGTTCTTCAGTGCTTTTGACTGTGTTTCATTTCTGTCCTTCACAGGGTACTTTCAGAGTGGTTTGGTCAACTGTGATCCCCGACACCGTGATTCGACTTCCAGGGTGGTAGCTGTCGTGTCCCTACAGGTGATGTGCGCCACACCCATGGACTTCCTTCCTTCTACACTTGTTGACTGTGTGCCCGCTGCCAGGTGGGATTGCCTTGCATCTGTAGTGGTTACAACATGTTGCCAATGTGTAATAAACCTGTGCTTCACTTTGTGATGTGCGTTGTCTGTGGTCACACATCTGACTGACATTTGCTTACTGCACCAGTGGGCTAGTTGACAGAGACTGTGAATAGGTGTTGTGTCTGTGCATTGCACCGTATTTCCTGGCAACATCAGTGTAGGCGATGAGTCAGATGGGCTAGGTGTGTATATGTTGTGTAGCCCTGGTGGTGTGTCTCCCTCATATGTGTCACGTTGCCATGACTCACATGCCTGTGTTGTACTTGCTGTAGCAGTTAGCATGCACAGTGTAATTTCGCAGGTCATCATCTCCATGACAGGAACCACGTTGGAATCACAACAGAGGCAGGTATGGTGTATTAGTGTGTTTATTGTCATACATGTGTGTGTATAGTGCACAGGATGGTGGGTGCTGTACATTTTGATTTCAATCCAAAGTTCCTAGATGAATTGGAAGTCCTGGTAGCAGATATGTCCAGAATAAAGTCCACAGTCATCTGATACATTGGTCCAACTTGTACTCCCCATGTCATGTGGGGGAGTTGTGTTGCAGTCAACAGGGTGAACAGTTTGAGCACAAAGGTGATTATCCAGTACAGGTTTTGGCTTCCTGGGGGTTGCACATGGCCATCGGCCTCTCACTTGCCCCTCCTCGGTCGACCCCTCTTCTTTGGGGGGGCCCTCAAGTGCAGGCTGCTGCGGTGCAGGGGACTCTCCGCCAGAGTCATCCTCCCTCCCTGTGGCAGTTGCAGTTGTTTCAGCACCAGATGTTGTGGGCACACAGGGAGGTGTTGACTGGTTGCTGCTCATCTGGCGGAGGCATTGTAATATGTCCCTATGCACCGCCGTCATCTCTTGCAGTGTGTCCCACTTGGACTCCACGCAGGACATGTGCGAGTCCAAGCGGGCATGAAGGGCAGCCTGCTGCTGTTTAATGTCCCTGAGGAGCCCCACTACCTGGCTGAGCTCTCCGGTGCTGGACTGGTACGCATCGGCTATGCGTACCAGTTGTGGGTCATCATGCAGTCCAGACCCCTCTGCGAACAGTGACTTATGTCTCCCACCCCTCCCACCACCCCTGGCGACACGTGCAGTACCTGAGGTGGCAACCACAGGTGACCCTGGGCCCCCTTGGGGGTTGTTGGTGGTGTTGGTGTCCATAGCCCCACGTTGGTCCAGGGTCCCTGTGCTGGTGATGGTGGTGCTCCTTGGTCTGTCCGTGTCAGCAGGGGTGGTATGTGTGTTGACAGTCGTTGGAGGGGTGGGTGCAGGGGTGCAGCTGGTGGTCCTGCTGGTGCTGCATGATGACTTGCTCCGGAGGTGCCAGGTAGGTCTTCGTCATCCGAGGAGGGCAGAGGCTGTTCCACACCAGTGAGCTCCGTTTCCCCTTGAGCCTGGGACAGGGACTCCTCAGCATCTGCTGCTGTGTCCCGATCATCACCTGTTTTTGGGAGACACACACAATGTATGTTATGTTTCTGCAGGCATGAATGGTTGACACACATGACAGTTGTGACTGTACCTCTGGATGCGGGCCTGTACATTGCATTGTCCTAAGTTGTCACAGTCAGAGGTTGATATTGCTGTGGCACATTGTCCTGCATACTTTGGGCATTTCTATATGAATGTTGGGGTGTGTACATGGTCTGCATTGGTTGTATTTGGTTGACATCCGGCCCTCCTTCCCACCCAGCCAGATATTCCACCATGGAACGTGCTTCCATTGCAGGGAGTGCAAGTTGTCTTTCAGGATGTCAGTCAGTGGTGTCCTGCTGTTGGTTGGTGCACAGTTGCCAGCAGGGCCTTGTGCTCCCCACAGCAGTACCCAGTGTCAGCCATCTTGTCAGTTCTTTTCCACTCCCTGTGATGTGCGCATGGTTCAGGGTGGTGTTGATGGGACAGTTGTGGGGGTGACCCATATCTGTGACTACCACTCCCATCATGCTATTGCCTCCACCCCACTTCCCAGCATGCCCATACTTACTTGCTTTTGGGTGGACTTCACTGTGTGTGAGTGTGAGAGCAATGGCAAGATGGCTGACAGTGGTGTCCTGCTGTTGGTTGGTGCCCAGTTCCCAGCAGGGCCATGTGCTCCCCACAACTGAGCACCAGTGTCAGCCATCTTTGAAGTGGCTTTTGACTCCCTGTGAGGTGTGCATGCTTGGGTGTGAGCTTGCTGGGCCATGTGGGTGGGGGATGTTGGGCTGTGACTACCACTCCCATCATGCTATTGCCTCCACCCCACTTCCCAGCATGCCCATACTTACTTGCTTTTGGGTGGACTTCACTGTGTGTGAGTGTGAGAGCAATGGCAAGATGGCTGACAGTGGTGTCCTGCTGTTGGTTGGTACGCAGTTCCCAGCAGGGCCATGTGCTCCCCACAACTGAGCACCAGTGTCAGCCATCTTTGAAGTGGCTTTTGACTCCCTGTGAGGTTTGCATGCTTGGGTGTGAGCTTGCTGGGCCATGTGGGTGGGGGATGTTGGGCTGTGACTACCACTCCCATCATGCTATTGCCTCCACCCCACTTCCCAGCATGCCCATTCTTACTTCCTTTTGGGTGGACTTCACTGTGTGTGAGTGTGAGAGCAATGGCAAGATGGCTGACAGTGGTGTCCTGCTGTTGGTTGGTGCCCAGTTCTCAGCAGGGCCATGTGCTCCCCACAACTGAGCACCAGTGTCAGCCATCTTTGAAGTGGCTTTTGACTCCCTGTGAGGTGTGCATGCTTGGGTGTGAGCTTGCTGGGCCATGTGGGTGGGGGATGTTGGGCTGTGACTACCACTCCCATCATGCTATTGCCTCCACCCCACTTCCCAGCATGCCCATGCTTACTTCCTTTTGATTCTGCTTCCCTGTGGGGTTGTGTGCCTGTGCTGACAAGATGGCTGACAGTGTTATCCTGGGGTAAGTTTTGCTGCAAGTCACATGTGTGTCCCTGTGCTTCACACTGCATTACCCAGGGTTGTGGTTCTTTGTGGGATATTTGATTAGAGTGTGAGGCAATGCATTCTCCCAGGTGAGTTGTGTGGAGTTTGTGTTAGGGGTGTGTGTGAGTGGAGCTGCTGGTAACTATGGTCAGTGCTGTCAGTCCTCCTTCCCACCCAGCCAGATTTTCCACCATGGAACGTGCTTCCGTTGCAGGGAGTGCAAGTTGTCTTTCAGGATGTCAGTCAGTGGTGTCCTGCTGTTGGTTGGTGCACAGTTGCCAGCAGGACCTTGTGCTCCCCACAGCAGTAGCCAGTGTCAGCCATCTTGTCAGTTGTTTTCCACTCCCTGTGATGTGAGCATGGTTCATGGTGGTGTTGATGTGCGCATTGTGAGGGTGGGCAATGTCTGTGACTACAACTCCCATGATGCTATTGGCTACACTGACTTGACCAGCATACACAGGATTCCTTCCTTTCAGTGGGCTTCACTGTGAGGTGGTGTTGTAGTGGTGCCTACATGTCTGGATGTGTTTGTTAGTTATATTACTGCCACTGCCTAGCTGTAGTTGTAGTTGTGTTTGTACATGTGATGACACAGTTACATATCACTATGAGATGGCATGTGTTGTGTTTATCTGACTGACATACACAATTTGGGATGATTCTGTTCTGGTTGGTGTGTATTTGCTAAGGGTGCATGGTTTGACTCTCCCCTTGACAGTGATGTGTGTGTATTGTTGCACAATATTGTGTAAATTTGTTATGTACTCACCAGGCTCTGGGATGTTTTCTAGTCCATATACGCTCACTGGTGGTAGGATGGCCCACACCTTCTCCTCCCAGGGCCTGAGGTATACTGGTTTGGCAGGAGGGCCACTGCCGGTGTGTTGGCTCAAGAGGTAGTCCTTCTTCAACAGGTCCCTGACCCTCCTGCGCACGTCATACCACCTGTTCTGGGTGTCTCCCTTTGTGCGCAAACATGGTGATTGTGCGTTCACCCTGTCGACAATCCTCTCCCACATCTTGGTTTTCTGCGACATGGGTGTCTGTTGGACCAGTGTACCAAACAGCTGTGGCTCTACCCTGAGTATCTCATCTACCAGGACTTCCAATTCACTATCTAGGAACTTATGATTCTTCTTTGGGGGCATGGTGATGGGTGGTGATGGTGAGTGATGTGTGTGTTGGTGTGCAGGTGAGGGTGTGTGAGTGTGTGTTTAGCTGGGTGTATGTGAGGGTGCTATTTGTTGAGGTGCTGATGGTGTGTGGCTTGTGTGATGGATGAGCTGTGGGTGGGTGGGTGGTTGCTGTCTGTTGTGTGCTGGCAGGTCATTAGAATTTGCAAAGGATCATGGTAGGGATTTGTGTCCTTTATATGGGTGGAGTTGTGGGTGTGTCTTTGTTCCCTGTCCCCCCCAGTATTTATTGGCTTTGTAATTGCTTGTTTGGTCTTTTTTTGTGTGTTTTTCCCTTTGTACTTTTTGTGCATGTAGGAGACGTTCTTGTGACTGAGTCGGACCCTGCAGTTGTCTCGTACGAGCTTCTCCGAGTCGTTCACGCTGTATTTGTGCTGTTTTCTATGCTGCGTACGCGTCGGTCGCGGTGTATTGGGTTGCTTCTGCTCGCAGTTTTGTATGCGTGTCGGTCGTACGGCTTGGGCTCCGGCGACTCAGTCGTGTTTTCCACGCGTTGCATCGTACTGCGCGGGTCGGACTTTGCGGGTACGTTTCGTTCAGGTTCATTCCTGGTGCGTGTCGGTCGGTTCGATTCGCGTGGTTTTCCGGCCGGATGGCTGTTTTCCGCGCGGCTCGGTCGTTGGGCTTGTGTTCCGTACGAGTCGGTCGGATTTTGCACGCTTCTCATCGTACTTTGCGGGTCGGCCTGCACCTGTACGTGTCGGTCGGTATTAATTCCGGCTCCGAGTCGGTCGGTACGTTTTCCGGCCCGAATCGGAATCGGCCCCTTAATGTTAGTAGTGCTGCAAGAAATGTTCTCATGACTATAAGGGAGTCATTCCAAGTGCCATGGGATTTGTGGGCAGGTATGTGGCCCCGTAGAATTACAGATACTGCAGGACTCTGCATTTCCCTGGGGCAAAATGATTACCCCATTGCAGGTTTCGCAAGCTGGAATAGAGGATAACATGCAGACAAAGTTTTCCTGTTCTGTGCTGTGAAACTATGCCTAATGCAGAATTTATTCTGTTGGGAAAAATTGTGATATCTTCACTGTATGTGTAATCCTAATGCAGGTGCAAACTCCTGATTGCAATTTGTCCCATGTTTACTAGACTTTGATGCATGCAGCACAGTAAGGAAAGTTGCTGCGCTGGGTTGCGTCAAAGGCAGAGAGCAAAAATGTGCCCTATCTACTAAGTATGGCACATTTCTGCTCTCTCGCAGAACTGACAATGCAGGCATCCCTTTCTGTGTGGCTGTCTAGGAGGAATATACAAATCCCAACTGCCATCTGCACCCAGTCATGTGATCAGAGAAAGGCTGCAGTCACCAAATGGCCAAGGCAAGAAAATGCCAACTTTCTAAAAGTAAACACAAGGAGATGATGGACGGAGCACTGAAACTTTTCAATCACTCACCCCCAGTCACAGATCTGGGTTGAATCCATCACGGTAACACCCCTCATCAGCCAGGCTAGCTTGAATCCAGTGGCAAAGTGAGCAAGGGACCCACGTCTGGGCATACCCTGCCAGCTTAGGGCGAACAAAGCAAACACAAGGAGATGATGGACGGAGCGCTGAAACTTTTCAAACACTCACCCCCAGTCATAGATCCGGGTTGAATTCATCATCGTTCTTTAGCTCACTTCGCCACCTCAGTTCAGACCCAGCTATATGCAAATCAGTCTAGACCCTGTGCCTCATGGGAACAGTCCAGACTGAACTGCCAAGCCAGGTCTTCCCTGAACTGGAAACAAGCATCCTGGGACCGGTTTCGGGGTAACACCCCTCATCAGCCAGGCTAGCTTGAATCCAGTGGCAAAGAGAGCAAGGGACCCACGTCTGGGCATGCCCTGCCAGCTTAGGGCGAACAAAGCAAACACAAGGAGATGATGGACGGAGCGCTGAAACTTTTCAAACACTCAACCCCAGTCACAGATCTGGGGTGAATCCATCATTGTTCTTTAGCTTACTTCGTCACCTCAGTTCAGACCCAGCTATATGCAAATCAGTCTTGACCCCGTCCATCATCTCCTTGTGTATGCTTTGTTCGCACTGAGTTGGCAGGGTTTGCCCAGACGTGGGTCCCTTGCTCACTTTGCCACTGGATTCAAGCTAGCCTGGCTGATGAGGGCTGTTAGCCCACAACCGGTCCCAGGATGCTTGTTTCCGGTCCAGGGAAGACTTGGCTTGGCAGTTCAGGCTGGACTGTTCCCATGAGGCACAGGGTCAAGACTGATTTCCATATAGCTGTGTCTGAACTGGGGTGGCAAAGTGAGCTAAAGAACGATGATGGATTCAACCCAGATCTGTGACCGGGGGTGAGTGTCTGAAAAGTTTCAGCGCTCCGTCCATCATCTCCTTGTGTTTGCTTTGTTCGCCCTGAGTTGGCAGGGAATGCCCAGACGTGGGTCCCTTGCTCACTTTGCCACTGGATTCAAGCTAGCCAGGCTGATGAGGGCTGTTAGCCCGAAACCGGTCCCAGGATGCTTGTTTCCGGTCCAGGGAAGACTTGGCTTGGCAGTTTGGGCTGGACTGTTCCCATGAGGCACAGGGTCAAGACTGATTTGCATATAGCTGGGTCTGAAGTGAGGTGGCGAAGTGAGCTAAAGAACGATGATGGATTCAACCCAGATCTGTGACTGGGGGTGAGTGTCTGAAAAGTTTAAGCGCTCCGTCCATCATCTCCTTGTGTTTACTTTCTAAAAGTGGCATTTTCAGAATAGCAATTTAAAATATGACTTCACCATCAGTTAGGATTTTAAATTGTGATTCCAGAGACACCAAACATGAACTGCTTGCCACTTCCTATTTGGAAATTACACTTATAAAATGTAATAAGGTAACTCCAATGTTATCCTATGGGAGAGATAGGCTTTGCAGAATCGAAAAATGAATTTAAGAGTTTTTCACTACTGGGACATGTAAAACTTAAAAGTACAACTCCAACTTTTTAAATACACTGCACTTTGTCCTTGAGCTGTCCATGGCCTTCCCTAGGGGGGCCTTATTTGTCTTAAAAAGGGTGGTTTGGGCCTGGCAAAAGGTTTAATTTGCCAGGTCGAAATCGCAGTTTAAAACTGCATTACCAGGCTCTGCAATGGCAGGCCTGAGACCTCTGGCTAGTGTACTTGTTCCTGTGCTCCAAAGATCAAATAACATTAACCTAATTTCTCCATTGTGGCCAATCGCCAGAGGTCACAACTGTTCACGGTCAGAAAGCACCCGCTCGAATAAAAAAGCTACTTTAGTGGCAGCAAAATCAACTTGAGAAGCTGCGCCCTCTGGCACACTGTGTGGTGCACTTTGCACTGAGTATCCAGTGCGGATCGAGCTTCAGCGCGAAATCACAGCACGAGCAGCGCGACATGCCTATTTCCGCCCATTTGCAACATTCCACAGAATCTCACTGAGTTTTTTTGTAGCTCTTCGGAATTCCACGGAGTTCCACCCAAGCCTACTATTTGTTTGAATGCAGCGCATCGCAAAACATACTTCCTTTTCTGCAGGCAAGGTCAATAACAATATCGCAAGATCTTGGATTTTGACAAATCCCATGACCAAATCAACGAATAATAAAACCAGAACTTCTTCAACGCAATCCACAAATAAGAATAGTACATCAATATCACAGTGATCAAACCACCAATTGAACCAACAATCAACATTGCCGAATCAAAAACCACACATGCATCATAAGAATCCGTCACATAGAACAAAACAACAAAACTTCAATAACACACCAAAACACTCAGTCTCAAGAAGCATTATGGGGAGAGGATGTGGCGTAACGGCCTGAGCTGCCGACTTTGGAGCCAGTGGGAACCAGGTTCGTGTCTCGGCATCAACATCTTGTGATTGTGGACAAATCACTTAATCTCCCCATGCCTACAATTCAGCACTTTGAGACCCTCACGGGTGATTTGCCGCATTTACAAATCCTGGATTTATTTATTTATTATTCTGCCCTATTCATACTTACTCTTTGGTCAGGAACTGCACTGCAACTCAGGAACTCATCAAGTAATCCACCATGAAAATCCACTATGAAAAATCCACTAAAAGTAAGGAGAGGGCAAAAAAGAGACCCCTCAGGCAGAAAGGAGGTGCTCTTATCTAGCAACTATCTGCTGCTACCACTACTCTTTGGGCACAGGGAGCTCCTAAAATTGTATACCTCAAAATAATACCTCAACAACACGTCCATGGGTGGATGAATCAGAGACAGTCTTAGACCTCAATTTCATAAGGCAATGTGTCCCCAAGATAAGGCACCGTTCAGCATGCCAAATTGCAGTCAATTAAGTAAGGACAGACTCAATTGAGTTCCAGCGTGTTAGATCTGGCATCCTTGGCGTGGTTCCACCTGACTTTTTGCCTTCTGACCTCCTGTGTTGCTGACTTCATTTTTCCTGGCTTTTGGATTCTGGGCACTTTACCACTACTAAGCAGTGCTAAAGTGCTTGTACTCTGTACTCAAACCGTGGTAACATTGGCTTATCCACAATTAACATATTTAAGTGTCTTATAAGTCCCTAGTAGTGTGCACTATATGTGCCCAGGGACTGTAAATTAAATGCTACTTGTGGGCCTGCAGCACTGATTGTGCCACCCACTCAGTAGCCCTTTAAACATATCTCCGGCCTGCCACTGCAGAGCCTCTTCATGCAGTTCAAACTGCCATTTCAACCTGGCAAGGTAACCTACTTTCCAGGCCCAAACCTTCCCTTTTTTGCACATAAGTCACCCCTAAGGAAGCCCTAGGCAGCCCTATGGGCAGCGTGTAGTGTATTTAAAAGGTACAACGTGTACTTTTGAGTTTTACATGTCCTGGTAGTGAAAAACTGCTGTATTTGTTTTTCACTACTGCAAGGCCTATCTCTCCCATAGGTTAACACTGGGATTGCCTTAAAACATCTTTTAAGTGTAATTTCCAATTGGAAAAAGATAAAGATTTGGAGTTTGGTGTCTCTAGACTCACTATTTAAAATCTCAACTTATGGCGAAGTCAGATTTTAAATTGTAAGACTGAAAATACCACTTTTAGAAAGTTGGCATTTTCTTCCTTTAACCATTCTGTGCCTCTGCCTGTCTCTGAATACACGTCTAGGTTGGGCGACAGCTGGGTTTTATGCATTCCCTCTAGACAGTCACACAAAGGGAGAAGGGGTGTGACATTTCCATCCTGATAGGCCATCACCATGCTGATGGGCCTTTGTGAGGTAGATTGGGAGGGAGGAGCTGACACTTGCACCTGACCTCTAGTGAGTCTGGAGCCAGGGACCTTGTGAACTTCAAAGGCCTCCTTGATGTCTCCCCCACTTCAACGGCACATTTGGTATAAGTACTGGACCCCTGACACTACCAAATCAGAACTTTGATGGAACCAAGGAAGAGGAGCTGCGGTGCTGTAGGAGGGACTGCCACTTTGCTTACTGCATTGTATGTTGGCCTGCTGCCTGCTGATCGCTGTACTGTATGAGGGAATGCCACTTTGCTACCTGATCTGCTGCGTTGGCCTGCTGCTTCTTGCCTGGGAGTGAAAAGGACTGGACCTGTTTTCTACATCCTTGAACCCAAGTTTTTCCAAGGACTTGTTGGCTTGCTTCCTGTGCTCTGAAGTCTCAGGGCCACAAAAGACTTCTTGGAACTCTGCTGGTGCTGCTGGACTCTGCCACACCATCTGTGAGTCCTACCCTTACCTGAGTTGCCTCCTCCATTCATAGGCCTAGGATGTTTTCTTCAAAAATCGACACAGTAAAACCTTTGCGCCTATCGTAACTGATGCAGTGCCCTCCGACGCAGTGCCGATTCAACAACGACGCGGGTCCTGACTGCAAGGTTCGGCGACGACGCAGCGCCGATCCTAAGACACCGCTGCAATCCTGGACTTCGATGCAGCGCCGATCTTTCGACACTGACTGGGTGGCTCGACTCCAACACATCGACCTGACTTCGTGAATCGGAACCGATGCATCAAGTCTTTGACATCGACGATTGCTCCATCCAAAGGTACTTTTTGAGCCGGCCCTGCATGGGTCCTGCAGCCGGCCTACCTTCCATCGCAATCGGCCTGAACTTTGGATTTATCCTGGTCTAGCGCGAACTCAAGTAACCTTTTAGCGCTATTGACTTCTAAGCACTGTTTTTGGATTTATTCTTCAAAAATTCATATCGCGACTTCTACTCATTGGATTTTTTTCGTTTTGGTACTGTTTTACTCAGATAAATATTCTCTATTTTTCTAAACTGGTGTGGAGTCTTTTGTGGCGTTTTCACTGTGTTACTGTATTTTAAGTGTAGCACAAATACTTTACACGTTGCCTCTTAAGTTAAGCCTGACTGCTCTGTACCAGGCTACCAGAGGGTGAGACCAGGTTAATTTAGGTTGTGTATTTGACTTACCCTGACTAGGACTGTGGCTCCTGCTTGGATAGGGTGCATACTCTGCCAACCAGAAACCTTAAATTCTAACACAGACCAGAAGTATAACTTTAAATATGTATTACAAAAATTCAATAGGTGTGGGACAGAAATTGTAAATACAAATTGTTAGACCTGCTAGCCTTAGGGTGGTCTTCCCTCAAACATGTTTCCTTCGCCCCTCCTATATTTGCTGATCTTGTTTTTATTGGCCTTAGGACTCTGTGCCCTTCATCACTGCTAATCAGTGCTTAAGTGCTGGTGCTGTCTCCCCTAAACCTAGTAGAATTAGTTTATACCCAATTTGCACATTTCTTTACTTGTAAGTCCCTAGTAAAGTGGTACCCCATGTAGTCAGGGCCCGTAAATTCAATGCTACTAGTAGGCCTGCGGCACTGGTTGTGCCACCCACATATTCAGCCTTGTAAAATATCTCCAGGACTGCCATTGCAACCTGTGTGTGCAGTTCTACCTGGCAAAATATACCTTTTGCCAGGCCCAAATATTTCTATATAATACATATAAGTCACCACTATGGTAGGCCCTAAACAGTCAATAGGGCAGGTTGCAGTGTATTTAGAAAGTTGGAGATGCACTTTTAAATTTTACGTGTTCTGGCAGTGAAAAATTCTTAAATTACTGCAAGGCCTGCCTCTCCCATAGGATAACATTGGTTTAACTTATTATATTTATTACGTGATACATTTCAATTGTAAGCAGGTAGGTGTCTAAAGAATTGTAATTTAAAGCCTTCTTAAATGGTGAAGTCGGATTTTAATTCACAATTCTGAAAATGCTACTTTTTAGAAAGTTGGCATTTTCTTGGTCTAACCGTTTGGTGCTTTCAGCCTGTCTCTGGGTCACATGAATGGGTGTAGCTGGCAGTTGGTCTTTGTGTTTTGCTCCCAGACTGTAAGACAAAGGAAGGCTAGGTGTTGGCAGGATGGGCTACTCTGACTTAATGAGGGGAAGGAGCTGTCACCTACCCCACTTGCACATCACATAGGCTCTGCCTGAACACACTCACAAAGAGTTATTTCCCCAGACAGGCTGGGGGCAGGGCAAGGAGGAAGGGGATGCCTGACACCTCAGAAATTTGTTCTACTTCAAAGTGGGCCCCAAGTATAAATAATGGACCCTCAGACCCAGCACTTCAGTACACATCTGTACCCGTGGAAGACTCAGAAAAAGGACTGCTGTGCTGCCTTACTGCAAGAAGGTCTGCCACTCTGCTGCCCTGCTGTGCTGTCTTGGCGCCCTGCTGCTCTCCTGCCTGTTCGAGAAGGATTGAACCTGCATCTTGAAACCAGGACCACCAAAGTTATTCCAAGGGCTAGTTGACTGGCCTCCTGATCAGATCCTCATGGACAGAACAGGCTAAAATAATCTTGTACCCAGCCCCAGGTCTCTGCCAGCTGTGAGTCCTGCCCTACCAAGTGGTGTCACCCTAGTCCTAGACCCTTGGAAGTTGGCCAAAAGGTGCTCTGCCAGCCCAGCTGTGGTCCCAGCAGAACTGATGCAGCATCAAGTGTCGCCTCCCAATACTCCGCTTCGGAACTTCAGTGTGACACATCACCTCACAAAACTCTGCATCTTAACTGGTACACGATGCATCTTTGACGCAGGCCTTTGCATCACAAGCCCCTCATCAACAGCATCTTTGACAACGATGCAGGACCTCATATCACAGCCTCGCAGCTTCCTGAACAGTTGCTGCGGAACGCATCTCCATCCAGGACTTCACATCGCCTCAGCTGCGTGATGCATCCTTGATGCAGGATCTCAAAATGCTCTGCAACTAGGATGTAAGGTACTCTTGTTCATCTGGCCTAACTTGGTCCCTGTATCTGGCCCATGCTCCATCACAGTCTGCCTGAACTTGTGACTTTGTCCCAGTGCGGCGCTACCAGAAAACCACAGTTGGTGTTTTGTGCTTTTTGTCGCTATTTTCACTTAAATCTTTCAAATTGCATATTTCCGGTTTTACTAATTGAATTTTTGCTGTTTTGGTCTTAAATTATTTATTACATTTTACTCTATTCTTTTAAATTGGTGTGGGATTTATGTTGTGTTTTTATTTCACTTTGTTACTGCGTGAATTGCTGATAAATACTTTACTCATTGCCTCAAAGTTAAACCTGTCTGCTCTGTGCCAAGTTACCACATGTTTGAGCACAGGTTAATTTGGGGTTTGCTTGTGGTTTCACCCTGACGAGGATTGTGGTTGCTGCTTGAGTAGGGTTTCCTCCCCCTCAACCAGTAACCCAATTTCTCACATTGGTGTTCAATGTTGAGGATTAGGACTTCTGTTTGTGCAGTGCCATACAGTGCTTTTGTGTACACCAAAAATCCCAGATAAGTAATCTGAGACCAATTCAAGCCTTTTAAATTCTCCCTTGTTTCTGATTGGATGTTATTGCTTTTTCTAAATGTAAGTTCCCTAACTCTTTCCCTTGTCCCTGGAGATTGAGATGCTCAATGTGAATAACCTCAGCAGGGCTGAGTTGCAGAAACTCTGCAAGGAGAGAGCGCTGCATACAGGAAAGAAGAACACACAGCTGGATCTTCAGATAGCTCTCTGTGCCTATGAGGAGGCCACGAGGTTGCACTCCAACCCTGAGGAGTCTGAGGAGGAGGATGTTAATGAGGAGGATCCTGATGAGGAGGGACTTGATTTAGGAGTGGAAGAGGTCCTAGCTGTGGGCCCTGAACAGGAGCTCCCAGAGGAGGGAGACCATCTGCCCACTGAAAGACAGACCAGAATGAGGGCAGGGAACAGTGTTTCTTCAAGGAACTTGTCCCCAGAGGAGTGGGAAGACATGAGTTGCAATTAGCTTAAATGAAATTGAAGGCAGAAGAAAAGAAAGCTAAGGCTGAGAGAGCCTTGGCAGGAAGGAAGTTGCTGCTGGAGCCTGCGATAAGCCTTAAGGAGCTGGAGCTCAAAGTGATACAAGCCTCAGAGTACAGCAGCTATGGTGGCACAATACTTGCAGTGTCTGTGGGAGACAAGAAAGTCCATATCCCTTAAGAGTTGGTGCCCACTTTTGTGTTTGAAGATGACATAGACAAATTGTTTTCTGCCTTTGAGATAGCTCTGAGGGTACACAAAGTTCCAGAGGGATACTGGGGGGTAGCTTATGGAAGCACATGTTTACAGTGAGGAGGGACATACTTCTCACACTTGAGATGGGAAACCACAGAAAGTATGCACCCATGAAAGCAGTATGTGTCACTAAATTTGGGTGACTCCTAAGAAGAAACGTCAGAGGAGCAGGGACAGCCACAAACTCCCAAACCAGTCTTGGGTGGATTTCTTGGACTATTCCAGCAAGACACTGAATGGTTGGGTGAGGGGCAGCAAAGTTGACACTTATGTTTGGCTGTACAACTTGATTTTAAGGGAGCACATACTCAAAACTTGTTTTACAGAGCTGCACCAGCACCTAGTGGATAACAACCTTACTGACCCTAGGAAGCTTGCTGAGGAGGCGGACCTCTGGGCCAGTACTAGAGTTTTTAAGAAGGCATCTTCCAAAAGGCAGGCCAGGGTCCCCACCAGAAGAAGGAGGAGGAGGTAGATAAAACAAGAAATAGTTCTCACAAGGCCCCCAAAATAGTTCTCTGGGGAAAGAGTCCCATTCCCAATCTGACCACCAAAAGAAATGTTTTGTAGATAAAAACACTGGTAAGTTGGTCCCTAAGTGCTATGAGTGTGACCAGTAAGGGCACACCAAGGGAGATGCCAATTACCCTAAGAGGGCACGGCCTCAAGTGGTGAGCAGACCCACGGATTGGCCAGTGTAGCACTTGAGGAGGAGATTGTCCCAGATAGCGTGGGGGGCAGCTGAGGCTTCCTTAGTGTCCCTGGGTGACAGAGAGATGGTGTATAAAGCCCACATGCCTTGCAATACTTCCAAGAATAGGCAGTTGGCCACCCTCAATGGACAGAGGGTGGAGACTCTGACAGACGCAGGAGCCAGTATGACTACTGTCAGGTGTCATCTGGTTTCCTCAGATCAGGTGATACCCAATACATTTCACCAGGTTGTGGTAGCAGACAGCTGTGAGAGTCACTACCCGGTGGCTCTGGTTCCCTTTGAGTGGGGGGTCTCAGGTTCTCTTAAGGTAGCTGTGAGCCCTGCCAAGCCTGTGGATTGTTTGCTAGGGAATGGCTTGGAGCACACTGCCTGGAAGGAAGTGGAGCTCAGGTCACACCTGGAAATGTTGGGGTTGCCTGAGTGGCTCTGCATTACCACTCGATCCATGGCTGCCCAGGAGAGGAGCTAAGAGAGCCTGGAGCCTGGAAGGATGGCTCATGCAGCTGCAGAGAAGGGGAAGGGCAGGGGGTGTGGGAAACCAGTCCCTGAAGGTACTGATGGATGGAGCGCCAGAGGAGGCTGCACCTGAGCGGACCGGGGAAGATAGTGCCTCCCTAGGAGACCTTCCTGAGCTTTCTGGGTGGTAAGTTGAGGGTGAGCCCTCCAGAGATGAGTTCTGCCAGGTGCAGAGAGAGTGCCCAACCCTGTGGGGATTGAGGCGGCAGGCCGAAGCCCAGGCAGCTGGTGACACCTCTGGAGATCACCTTATATACTGCTTGAGTAGGTTGTCACCTCTCTCAACCATTAACCCAATTTCTTACTCAAATGCATAGTCGTTGCCACAAAGAGTGTCAGTAATTAAAGTAATACAGGATAATGTGCAAATCAAAAACATTTTAAGTCCCAAATGAGAAGCAAAATTATTAAGATATTGGACAGCATCCCTAGTAACATCAGAAAGTCTTCTGGCTCACCCCCGAAATTGAGGATTTATATACAGTTTTCTTGCCTACGAAAACATCTATTTCTGCACAATCATCATGATGAGAGCAAAAGAATTATACTCTCAGCAAGTCAAATCATTTTGTATTAGCATCTAAGCACTATCCCACAACATGAATATTGATTCTGCCCACTCTGTGCTAATGTCATTCGGAGATGGCAGGACAAACTAGTTACAAGAACAAGAGCAGACTGTTGTGAGTGAATGCAGTACAGTGAGCTAACGGAAGGGCCCTGGAAAGGTGCAACATTACTGTCTCCATGTTGGAAAGTTTTCATCGAGAACAGCAAGAAATGTCAATAGAAACAAACAAACATGACTCTGCTTGACTGTGTGCTGCACAAACAATGAACAATGAGCATGAAGGAGACATCCATTTTGAACAAGACGATGTTGAGGCCTAATTGAGGCCTAGTTAACATAAGCAAGAAAAACACGCTTTCATTCACCAAAGCAAATTTGTTTAAAATAAAATAGCACGATGTTGCAAAAATATAAAATACCCAAAACCTTAACTACCACCAGGTTTCATGTAGGCCTATGCAAAATTTTAAGTTCACCAAAGTAATCAGAGTAATTTTGTTAATTTCGCATTACACTTATGACATGAAAAAATTACCTGATTACACCCATTCACGTAATTCGGAGTAATTTTGGGGGGAAATGACTACCCAAGAGCACAGGAACAGTGCCCGAGCAGCTGCTGGCTGCTGCTGTTCTTCTGCTGCATTTAACTCTTTTTTTCTTAGCGCAAAATTCATTCTCTGGTTGATTTTGGATACAAGGGTGCGATTTTCACTCAACAAATTGCGCTAAGTGTAGGGTTATGCTCTTTGCTTAGTTCCACATAATCTCGGAGAATTTTGCTGTAATTTTGCTTAACTATGCAACCGCAAATTATGCGAGTGACCCCCACCCCTAGTTTCATGGCACTGAAGAGCTACACAGTTCATTGTGTGGGCACATTTCCTGGGAAGTTTAAAAGTAGAGGAAGATTTTCAGAGTTACCAAAGTGAGTGAAACTGAAATGTATCTCACATAGAGCAGGAGTGGATTCAAGATGGAGCGCCCAGACAACTAAAAGATTGGCATTCCTGCCGCAACTTCTTTCCAGAAGGAATTTTTAGCAGGAGTTTCTCCTCTGATCGTAGCGACATTGCAGGTTTATAATGCAGATCCACCTGGGATAAAAAGGAATTTTCAAGCTGGAAGAAAGCAGAAAGAATTCACGAGGTAAAGGATTCTTACCGTCGATTTGTTGAGTGGGAAAAGGCAGAGACGTTTTAAGTCATGGGAAAAGTGGGCTCTGGCCCAGGGCCCCAGCCTTTTCAGGGGCCCCCCTGATGGAGCCAGCTCTGTTCTGCAGAGTCTTGCCCTGATGACCTTGAATAATTCTTAAACAGATTTTTTAAATACGTTTTCCTTTAATTTATTTTTAATGTGGATGCTATGTGAGAGTTTATTACAGACATTTTGCTGAGACATTTTGTTTGTTTCAAGCAACATCCATAAAAAAGAAAGTTTCTTTTAGATCAAAACAGACTTCAAATATGAGAAATAAGAAGGTGTCACGGAGATTATTTGCAGTAATGTTGGTGAGCTGTTGTTATACTGAAAATACCTGTCACTATCCTTGAATATTAGATGTAACCACATTTAGAATTTGGACCAGTGTGCCTCTGCACGGTCAGTGACCTGGCCGAAGAGGGCAAGAGCTGAAATTGGATCATATATTCAAAGCTGCTCTGAACTTGGGCCCCCCAAAAACGTTTGGCCCAAGGCCCCCAAAATCCTTAAGATGTCCCCGGGAAAACGGGATTTAAATCTAAAAAGGTTAAGATATAGCAGAACAGTACCTTGGTGAACATTTTCCAAAGCAAATACCAGCAGCGGGAGGAGGGCTGGCAAAAAGTGAACACAATGTCTTGCCCGATTCAGGAAAATTCAGGTAAAGTTTGTGTTGTGTCTCAAGGAAACAGAAATAAAGAAGCAGTGACGTAGGGAGGACACGAGAAGAAAATAGTTTATTAAGGTAAATCTTTAAAAAAATTAAGCTGAACTAGAGAGTCTGTACTCAATCCAGTACATCAAAGCGGGTATGTTTAAATAAAAAAAAAATTACACAGTTAATCTCATTCTGAATTCTTCAATGGTTGTAAAATTGTGTATAAACGATACTTGCACCCGTTTTTTCAATGGTGTGTGTTGTGCAATTATAGTCAGTGCAAGCATGTTGGCAAGTGTCATTTCCTCCTGGTGTTAACTGGAAGGAATTAATTCTGCCGTCCAAACAGCAGTAATGGGGATATTGTGCAAAGAAAACGCTGCAAAGACCGTTTTTGCGCCAGAAAATAACCCAACATCCTGCACAAATGATGCTTTCCTGGTGTTTTTGTGGCTAATTCCTCAGCATACTCAGGGGCTTATTTACAAGCCCCCTGCACCTCCGGAGCATCACTTTTTGTGATGCCCCGGAGGCGCAGATTACAAAACCATATCTATGAGGCCACGCAAAGCCACTATGCGTGACTTTGAATGGCCTCATAGATATGGAGTAAGACAAGGCAGTGAAAAACACTGCGTTGCCATACTCTGCACTCGGAGATGGCCCATTTGGCGTTGTGGTGGGTTTTCCCATACAACACCCATGGATTTTGATGTTGCCCCAGATACACAAGAGCATGTAAGCCTGAGGAAGCACCAAATCCTTACACCTCCTGAAATTTCTTCATGCTGCATTCTGCAGCACACATAGAAAGAGGAAAATGCCTCTTAGGATTGTTTCTGTGTAGGAAGGTGCCCCTTCGTGCACAAAAACAATCCTGCCGACAACACAAGCACCCTTGCACCATGGGCGCTGGCGCTAGGCACCCAAAACAGTGCCAGTGCAGGGAGAAAAGACAGGAATGCACAGTATTGCATACATAGGGTGCATTCCTGCCCTTTCACTTTGAGGTAGGGCAGCGCAGTAAGATAACGCCAATGGCGTAGGGCAGTGCAACAAGTCATGTTGCTGCTGTGCCCTACGCTAAAGTGGAAGGGCAGAAATGCACCGTATTTCTGCAATACAGTGTATTCCTGTCCTTTCTCTCTGCGCGGGTGCCGTTTTGGCTGCCTAGCGCCAACGCGGACACCCTTGCATCATGTGCCTGTGTTGTCGGCAATATTGTTTTGTGCAGGAAGGTACACCTTCCTGCACAGAAACTAATCTGAAGAGGCGTTTTCCTCTTTCTATGTGTGCTGCATTCAAGAGGAAATAACGAGGAAAAAATAAAGAAATTTCTCCTCTTTACGCCTCACGGAGGCGTAAGGATTTGGCGCATTCCCAGGTTTACATGCTCTTGTAAATCTGAGGCAGCATCAAAATCCATGGGTGTTGCGTAGGAAAAGCCACTGCAATACCCATGAAACAGCTCCCGAGCGCAGAGTAAGGCAACGCAGCGATTTGCGCTGCCTTGCCTTACTTCATATCTATGAGGCCATTCAAAGTCACTCATAGTGGCTTTGCGTGGCCTCATAGATATGATTTTGTAATCTGCGTCGCCGGAGCGTCACAAAAGTGACGCTTCGGCGGCGCAGGGAACTCGTAAATAAACCCCTCAGTATGAAGCTATACATGCACCAAACAAAAAAATATTGTAAAAAATTAAAAATACCAGCTGAACGCAGCTCACTTTGCTTGAAACAAGTGACCGGTTCTGGGGTGTAAATGATATCTTCTGCAAGGCCCTTCACGGCCGGACAAGAGATGACGAACATCTAGTTAATCGGCAACGGAATCCAGCAAAAACTATTCCTAAAGAGAAGTTAGGAGCAGCAGGTTTTGAAAAGAAAAGGCAGCATGGACAATTAGTTGACGGAAATACTCAGGCAAGGAGGTCAATAAAGTTATGACACTCATATCTACAAATTGTAGACATTCTGGCTGCTGTGTAAAAATATTCCTTATTAGATGTTTGTAAAAAAGGAAATGAGAAATTGAAGGTAAAGTGTGTAAGTGGACAATGCCTGTTCAATGTAGGTTGGTGTTTATCCTGTCAAGAATGAGTCTCGCATTTTAAGGTTTCACATTGCACATGGCTGCTGTCCGTGATTTGCAGACAATAGTAGCCCGCGTACGGCTTGCATGTATGTTTTTTTGTACTGAAAGAATATTAAGCTAAGGCATGAGGATTGCTGGAAGATGCTCCGGCAAAGTTAGAACATTATCTCTCCGGGAGATGCATTCTGGGAACAAACAGGGGTTAAGTGAATGGAAACTTCGGTGCCGTCCTTTCATGTTCACAGCTGTGATGAGTGCGTAAGCAGCGGGCTCTGGAAGCTGATAATGGAGGAATGCGCGGCTAAAAATAGCCCGTACACAGCTCTGAATAGGAGCTCTCAAGAAGCAGGGGTGAGTCCGCGAGCGCTCCCCTGCTGGTGTCTGCTCCCTCACCCCCGCCCCACCATCATTCCAGGCTGATCTGCAGACGGCGCAGCTGGATAGCTCAGCTTAGAAAAACGCAGCTCAAAAATAGCGCCATTTAATTTCATTAGGCAAATTATTTCTTGCGCGCGGCTTGTCAAATTAGATTGATGAAGCCGTTCAGATGAAACATGGGCGACGCTGTTCGCTTTGTAAGGGTTTTCATTACTGATAGAAGCATTCTACAAACATTTCTCTCTGTCTCAATTAATTTATTCAGTGTCGGACGAAGGACTAGGGGCGAAGATCACTTGTCTTCTAGGAGCAGAAAAACGCTCAGGACAATGTGAATTCGAATTTTTTTAAAACTCCAAATTGAGTCAACTTGTACAAAGATGCCCTTTGTGTCATCAGTGACACTGGAAACATCCTATCAGGAAAAGCAGGATATTTGAAAACTCCACTTCATAATATTAGTAGTTGGGAGATACTAGGCAACATTACAACTCAATGCTGAGTTCTGCGGTCTCTGTAGGCCTCGTTACGAACTGCCCCATAAAAGCGGTAAATCCTGTTATGACGTGTATTGGAATTATGAGCTTTGCGCATTTTATAATTACGCCAAGTAAATACCGGGAGCAATATAAACGCAACCACTGAATGCATGTCTGCAAATCAAACCTGCCCGATATTTACCGGGCAAAAATGCTTGTTAAATACTGCAGTAAGCACCAAAATTTGCATGTTAGTCCCCATTTTGGAGAACAATTTGTAGTAGGTGTTATTTATTAGCTCAGGTAAATAGCAATCCCCAGGGTATTGTTATTCCAATGTAAGAAAATATTTTTGGGGGGGTTCCTGCGATCATGTGGTGGCCTGCGGGGGAGGAAGTAGCGCAGCCCTCCCCCGCACCCCATGCTCATGACCTCACATATTACAACACTCATGACGTGTTCTGTGAAATCATTGATAACATTACTGATAACAACTGAACTGACATTATTGATGACAACCCTGTGCATGGCCGCAGCATGAGTTATAGTTATTTGAAATAATTATAACTGCTCAATTTCAGTTTTTTTGAGTTTCAAATTGTACGATCTCATCAATAATGTCATTTCAGGTCATCAGTGATGTCATAACTGATGTCATAGAACATGTCATGAGTGAGGTAATATGTGAGGTCAAAAGCTGTGCATGGCAGGGGTGGAAGTTATAGTTAGCTATGCTAATTATAACTGGTGAATTTCAGTTTAAAAAAATATATATATCTCTACTAGAAGATGAAGGATCACAAGAAAACAACAGCCAACCAGGGCAAAAATCTGGATCCCAAAGGATACAATGAGTCACAAACAAATGAAATATCCAAAAAAGAAGTGACTCAAACAGATGGACTCACCAAAGAACAAAAATATATTTCCACTATAACGTTTTAGCTTCTGCCTTTCTCAGGTATTACAAGATGGTTTCCTAAGTGGCTGCTCAAATGACGCTGCTCGATTTTCAAAAAGCATCATGAGTGAAGATTCCATTTGGAATGTGGAATCAATGCAGTCCTGTGATCTCTTGAGATATGCAGTAATCAGTGATGTTCAGTCCATCTGGATGCAGTGATTTTAAATGGTACATCCAGAAGTTTTCTCTGGAGTCCAGTAGTTCTTCCTTTAAGACATGTTCCACAGGGAAAATCTTCAAATCTGATAGTAAATGATCCACAAGGTTAAAATGATTAGCCTGTAGGCTGATCAAGTTTCTTATTAATTATTGCTGATTTGTGGTACCTGAATCGCATACGGAGGTCACTCACTGTTTGGCCTACATATTGTTTTTTACAGCTTTGGCGTTGGCACTGAATCACATAAATAATGCATGTTGAGCAACATGTAAGATGCTGTCTTATTCCATAGGTCCTTCTCGTAACAGAACTAGTTAATGATGATATTTGTAAGAGGTATTCACATGTGATGCACCTTTTAGAATCACAGCAATGAACCCCAGCATTTGTTACAGCTTGCTTAAGTTCAGCTCTCACAATAAGAGTTCCTAAATTGGGAGCTCTGCAGTAAGCAATGACTGACTGTTTTGTAAAAACCTTTTGCGATTTTTCACAAGTGGATAGTAAATGAAAGGTTTTTTTACATTATATTTCTGTAGTTAGAAGCTGATGGACGATAGTCAATCACAAAGGGAATTCTGTCACTTTTGTTTCTGCTGTTGTTATTCCAAATAGGTGCTTCCCTGGGTAACTGCAAAGACTTGTCAGTTTATTGCTGTATGTTATGCAGAGGATATCCTCATTGATTCCACATTGCAAATGGGACCTTTACTCATGATCCTTTTTGAAAAACCAATAGTGTCATCTGTGCAGCCACCGAGCAAACCATCTTGTACTACCTGAGGAAGGCGAAAGCTGAAACGCTGTAGTGAAGATACATTTTTGTTTTTGGGTGAGTCCATTTAGTTTGAGTCATTCTTTCTTGGATATATATAATATCTATTATCTATATCTATCTATATCTATCCATATATATCTATCTATAAATATATCTATATCTATATCAATCTATCTGTATCTATATATTTATATATAGATATTTATATAGATATAGATAGACAGATTAGATATAGATAGATATATATATCCTACTTGCTGGCCAGTAGGTAGTTATAGTGAGGACTATTTTTCCATAGACGGAGCGCTTTTTTGGTTTGCTAATAACTTTGGCCCATTTGGCGAATCTTCACAAATCATTCCCCAAAAAAGTTCAGCCGCCTCAGCCCCTTTCTGGAAAGATTCGGGCTGATTTGTCCAGTGGGGGCTGAGAGAAAAGGGGGATCTCAAAACATAAAATCTCCACGCATTTTTCATAGACTTCTTTAAGACAGGTTTTAGCAAAAACTGCTGAACGGAATTACACCAAATTCAGCAGGAAGCTAGATCTTGGTCCACAGATTGTGCTTTTTGTAATTTGGTGTACATCCGTTCAGTAGCTTTTTAGAAATTAATGGTAAGAAATAATTGTATATTTTGGCAGTTGGGCTCGCGAGAGTCCCACAGGCGTCCCCCAAGAGCGCGAAATCAAAAATAGAGCCACGTGATTAGTCAAGAGGCCCGTTTTTCCCATAAGCCTTCACGCTCTGGCAGGAGCAAGAGGTTCCAACGAGTCTCGTGAGAGCGAGTGCTCTGATTGGCTGGCTGTTGGATCATCAGAAATGAAATGGCTGCCATTACTGTTTACTGTGACAAATTTGAGGCGTTTTGGAAATGAAATAAAAAATCTATACAAGGGGGCAGCAGAAAGGCTTGCTGTCTCCCTAGATTTAGAGAGGAGGTGTCTAAGGGTTAACTACTGTGAAGAAAAAAAGAGTATATGATTTCTCAATATACTCCATTAGTAAGAATGCATATTGTGGTCATTGGTTTTGAGAGGAAGTGTGTAGGAGATAAGTACTATGATGATTCATAGGTTAAATCTTAAAAAAAAAAATTACAATCTTGCAAGACTCTTGTAGGATTGTGAAAAGGAAGGAAGGAGTGGGTGATGTTTAAATACATTCTGCTATGCACACAGGTTACTGTATGAAGGAGTCTTACTGGAGATGGTGTTTATCAGACTACTATTTATGTTCATTGGTTTGAGAAGACTTCTTAGTAGAGTTAAGGCTCATCCAAACACCTTTCTACGCACACTAATCATCTGAGATAGAGGTCTGAAAGGTGAGCCCAGTCCCTCCCTACACCGTACTATGCACACCTATCAATACAGAGAAAGGCCTCGGCAGAGAGACCAGTTTCTCCACACACTCAACAATGCACATCTGTCATCTGAGAGAGAGAGAGGTCTAGAAGGGAAGGCAGTCCCTTCTCGCATACTTCTATGTACACCCGTCATCTGAGAGAGGTCAGAAAGGAGAGGCAAGTCCCTCTCCACATCCTACTATGCACACCCATCATTAGAGAGAGAGAGAGGTCTCACCAGAGAGGCCAGTCCCTTCACACACCCTGCGACGCACACCCATCATCTGAGAGAGAGGTCTGAATGGAGAGGGCAATCCCTCCCCACACCGTACCATGCGTACCCGTCATCTGAGAGAGAAGTCTGAAAGGAGAGTCCAGTCCATCCACACACTCTACTACACTCACCCACCATCTGAGAGAGAGGTCTGAAAGGAGATGCCAGTCTCGCCCCACCCCCTACTACACACAACTGTCATGTAAGAAATGGTCCTCAGTGGAGAGGATACTCTGTCCCTACAAATTTGCTGCGATCCAGCGACAATCTCTCTAGAGTAGCTCACAAGCATCAGGGAGTAAAGCTTGCTGCATGGACACTTGCGATCTCATGAGAGGCTCGCGAGACCGTGATGGAAAATTACTGAACCTGCCACGAGGTGTTTTACAATCCCGCAAGAGTCTTGCAAGATCGTAATGGGGAGAAGTTGAAAAAAAGGCCAAGGCTCAACTACTTGTTACCATTCTTATTACATGGTTGAAGAAATGCTGTGATGTGACTGGGTGCAGAACCAGAGATAGTCCACATTGTACATACTGGTGTATTCAGCTGCATATAAGAAACTGCTCTAAGTTTAGGTAATTAAAAATATACTTTATGAACTTTGTTGAGAAGTGTCAGTAAGTGCACTACTGTTGGTAAATGTATTCTGTACAAGGTTAAGTGAGTCAAAAGCTGTTTGTAGAAATGCATGTTTTTAATATAGGTTTTGGGAAGCAGAGTGTAGAAAGTAGAGAGATACCACAAAGTATTGGACGTTGTGTTGAAAAATGAAATGTTCAATCTGTACCTAGTTGTAAGTAAATGATGCAGTGTTTCTGAAATTATAAGCAAAGAATCTGCAATCTGGTAATAAAAGGTCTAGCGTGTTTACTGGAGTCACAACTGTTCAATTGCAGTTCAGACTCATCTAAGCAGAGGGTCACCAAATGATTTCTGAGAGGTCGTCTCACCCTTAACTGATTAAGGCATGCTTCATCATTTGACTACCTCTCACACTGGGGTAGGACCAATGCCATCCCAGTGGACTAAACCGAGGGATCCTATTTTTTGCCCTTTTTTTATTCTATTTTCAGGACAATGTCTTAGGTCCTGTTTGTTTGGCAATGAAGAAAGAGTCTAACAAAGAAGGGTATGCAGTTCCTTGGTGGGTTAACAGAGGGTGGAGAGAGAGTGTGCTGCAAACTAGACTGTAGGAAGTCCTATAACGAAGGAAGGGAAAGGGGGATCCTCCCTTCAGAACTAGGGCCCTCACACACCCAGCCAGCTGGGTGTCATGCTTCATCATAGGGCCTGCTCCTCGTCGGGTCAGCGCTGCAATACCCGACGGGCACCCTATGAGGGGCTCTTTGGCAGAGATCTTTTGTTCCTTGCCGTTTGGTGCTCTGGGTGTGAGGGACCTACTCTGTGTAGATGTAGTGGAGTGAAGATGGAGGTGAAAAATTAAAACAGGTAAGGAAGTCCAAAAGGAATTTTTATTGTGGCTGGCTTCCAACCTGGTTAAAACTAATATACAAAAGTGCCGACTACCTGATATTATGTTTCAGGAAGTTGCGCTCTGCTCTAAAGGGTCGACATGTTTCTTGCCTTAGCGTCAGAAGGATCTAACGGCAATTCATCAGGACCAAAGGTGAAACTTCTATCTACACACCGTGGTGAATGGTCAGCTAACCTACCTACCACGTAGTACATCTAAAGGTAAGGTACCTAAAGATGTGACGGACGACCTAAAAAAGACAAATAACAAGGTAAACAATTGTCATATCGTTCCTTGTGACAGCACAACTCTCTCCTTCTTAAAAACTATTTTTGTGTGTGACCCACATGGTGCAAAACAGTGACTGTAAGTGTCCCAACCGTTGTGACACTTAGTGGATTAATATCAATAGTGCAAGTATTAAAAACCATTCTCAGGAAGGTTTTCCTGTACTACACTGGTAGCTGGAATATTAAAGTGCACAACTTGACTCACCTAACAGCTAAATTAGCCTGGCCCCATCAGTGTCCGGTAGGTAAAGACACTTGTATTTACAGTGTCCTGGGAAAACAAAATGAGAATTGGATACTGTGGCACAAGCAATCAAGTGGCAAGTATTGGCGGTGTACCCTACGGTACCAGACTATCAGGCGTGCTCGAAAAATGAGACAGGGTAAAAACCAGCGCTGTTAGTCGATAGAACGCTGGAAACTGTTAAAGGAAACCTACCCCGTATGCTCTCAGTGCTGGAGACACGTCACGCCTCCGCCTCTCGACCGAGCCATATCCCATTTGAGTCTGTGGGCATGTTTGGGAGTGGTATAAGAAGGCGGACCGTGTCCCCGTACTGTGAAGCGGGTCAAGCGGTGTCAGGCCCCTTCGCGGTGCAGCGTGTATCTGCTACTGCTGCGTACTGCTTTACAACCCCAGGACTCACCTCATTGCGTCGCAGCAGTGGTTAAAACCGGAGAGGCTCACACTCGAACAACCAGGTGATATACTTACAAAATTGGACCGCGTCGAGAGTGACAGACCTACCCCATGCTGCCGGAACCGGGTGGCATGGTACATAGAGAGGGTGCTCGTGAAATACTCAACCGGTCACGGTTGGGGCGGGGTAGCCAGTCCACTGCATCCAACAACTAAAGCGCTGATTAGCGTGATTCACAATGACGTCATATTGAGAGTCATAGTAATGTTGGAGGCAGCCATCTTGGAGTGTATAGGTGATGGATATCCCTGTCGCAAAATGGATTGCAGGATTTGTGCTGTTTAGTTAAGGCATGGTTGTGGCATTCATTGAGATCACAGCTTTTGTTGCAGCTAATCGGGGTGCCATGCTTAGCTATGGATGGTGCGTAATGAGCCAGGTCAAATTCTGTAGATAGTGCCATGGCTATGGCGGCCATATTGGAGTGGGTCAGCGGTACCAACAAGATGTACGTTCACTCTAAGGTATGGCTAGACTAAGGATCATGATCGGGTCACATACTGTAGTTATTGTAATGGCTATGGGGGCCATCTTGGAGTGAATAGACAGAACCGTCATGATGTATGTTCACTCTAGGGTATGGCTCAATGGTACATAATAGGTGAACGTCAGGGGAAGTACAACATACTGGTGACTACTGGCGGGGTGTTGATGGGGCCAGGTGGTCTAGCAGTTCACCAAAGGCAAATGTAACATGTGATAAATTCATGAGGATTCAGTCAGGTATATTGTAGAGAACATACTGTATAGACAGATACCTAAGTTCTACATAACAAGCCCCAGGGAATGTCCTCATTCAGTCCTTGTTGATCAGTGGCCAAACGATGTACCCATCTATGTTCAATCCTGAACAATGCCCCCTGTGTGATCTGGGGGTGTGCCTCAAGTACTACCCAGCGGAGAGCATCAGGTGGATGGTTTTGTGTCTTGTAGTGTGTGCACATCTTCGTGGTGACCCGATGACACCGGATGTTGCTCTTATGCTCTGTAATCCGGGTTTTAATCATCATGGTCGTCATGCCAATGTATTGCATGTTGCAGAGACATGTAATAATATAAATGCAATTGGTGGTATTCCAATTTGTATGTCTGTTCAGTTTCCAAGTGAAATTCTCAGAGAAAACTATTTCTTTGGTTGGTGCAGTTTGGGGGCAGACAGCGCATGAGCCACATGGGTAATGGCCCATCACTGGGGGGAGATCCCATAGCCATCTTTGTTGTCTAGATCTCTGTGCTCTAGGTCTCGTATGTATCAGCATGTCTTTTAAATTGCTTGTCCGTTTGAATGCAAACCTTGGTGTTGGTAATTGCAGTGTCCCCGTGGCTAGGATTCCTCAATGTTTCTTGATGATACCCTGATACGATTGGAATCAGGTGTGAATGAAGTGACACAAGTAGGAACCTCTGTGGGTTCTTTAGGCCTTGTTTCCAACAAGGCTTCTCGATGGTTATTCCTAGCCCTTTTCATGGAATTCATGATATGGCGCTGTGGATATTCTCGTTTTGTTAGGTTTTTTGCCAAGATAGTAGCCTCGGTTTTGTAATCTTCCACAGAGCTACAGTTCCTCCTAATGCGCAGGAACTGGGCAAAGGGTAAGTTTTCTTTTAAAGCCCTGGGATGGTGGCTACTGAACAGCAGCAAACTGTTGCTGTCCGTAGGCTTTTATACAGTGTTGTATTTAGATGACCTTCTGTGATTCTGATGTTGAGGTCAAGGAATGGTACATTGGTTTCAGAGATGGTACTAGTGAAATGTAAGTACTGGTTTTGGTTGTTGATCCACTGGCAGAAATGGTCACAGGTGGATCTGTCTCCTTTCCAAAATATGAGAATGTCATCGATGAATCTCTTCCAGAGTTTGAGATTATTGAGGTAAGGATTAGCGGGGTGAAAGATGACATTCTCTTCAAAGGCAGCCATATACAAACAAGCTACACTTGGCGCAAATGTACTGCCCATAGAAGTACCTTGGGACTGATGATAGAGCTGGTTCTTGAACTCAAAGAAATTTTCAGTGAGGGCCATCATAGCACATTCCATAATGAATGAGACCGGTGTGGGCGAGTTCCACTCAACTTGGTCGAGTGCTTCCTCAATAACAGTTAGGGTGGCACGTTGAGGGATATTAGTATAAAGAGCCTCAACGTCCAGTGTAACCAGGAGGTTGATCTCTTCGGGGCTCTGTACTTCCTCTATTAAGCACAGGACATCGGTGGTGTCGCCTAAAAAGGATGGAGTCTTTCTTACTACTGGTTGCAGGAAGTGGTCGCAAAATTTGGATAGTGGTTCAAGGAGTGAGCCAATACCGGAGACAATAGGTCTCCCTGGGTTATGCCCTTGTGAATCTTGGAAAGATGTAGAAGTATGGTACCCTTGGCGCTTTTATGTTCAGAAAGTCTGCCTCTTTTTTACTGATCCATCCATCAGTTTCCGCTGAGAAAACCATTATGGAGATCTTAGTGGCAAGCCGTGTTGTAGGGTTTTCTGTAATTGGAGTATAGTACCTGTCATTGCTAAGTTGTCGTAGGCATCTGTTTCGTAATCATTTGTAGACATAATCACCGTAGCCCCTCCCCTTGTCAGCTTGTTTGATGGTTATGCTGGAGTCATTTGCGAGAGATCTGGCTGCCGCCAATTCTGCTGACGAAAGATTATGGAAAGGGGTGGGAGTGGTGCCTTTTGTTAGCTCCTTGAGCACAGCTTGCTCAAAAGTGAGTATTTCGTTTTGGTATCATGCTATTGAAGAGAATGTCATCTTTCACCCCGCTAAACCTTACCTCAATAATCTCAAACTCTGGAAGAGATTCATCGATGACATTCTCATATTTTGGAAAGGAGACAGATCCACCTGTGACCATTTCTGCCAGTGGATCAACAACCAAAACCAGTACTTACATTTCACTAGTACCATCTCTGAAACCAATGTACCATTCCTTGACCTCAACATCAGAATCACAGAAGGTCATCTAAATACAACACTGTATAAAAAGCCTACGGACAGCAACAGTTTGCTGCTGTTCAGTAGCCACCATCCCAGGGCTTTAAAAGAGTACTTACCCTTTGGCCAGTTCCTGCGCATTAGGTGGAACTGTAGCTCTGTGGAAGATTATAAAACAGAGGCTACTATCTTGGCAAAAAACCTAACAAAACGAGAATATCCACAGCGCCATATCATGAATTCCATGAAAAGGGCTAGGAATAACCATCGAGAAGCCTTGTTGGAATCAAGGCCTAAAGAACCCACAGAGGTTCTTACTTGTGTCACTTCATTCACACCTGATTCCAATCGTATCAGGGGTATCATCAAGAAACATTGGGGAATCCTAGCCACGGGGACACTGCAATTACCAACACCAAGGTTTGCATTCAAACGGACAAACAATTTAAAAGACATGCTGATACATACGAGACCTAGAGCCCAGAGCCTTAGACAACAAAGATGGCTATGGGATCTCCCCCCAGTGATGGGCCATTACCCATGTGGCTCATGCGGAGTCTGCCCCCAAACTGCAACAACCAAAAAATAGTTTTCTCTGAGAATTTCACTTGGAAACTGAACAGACATACAAATTGCAATACCACCAATTGCATTTATATGATTACATGTCCCTGCAACATGCAATACATTGGCATGACGACCAGGATGATTAAAAGCCAGATTACAGAGCATAAGAGCAACATCCGGTGTCATCGGGACACCACGAAGATGTGCACACACCACAAGACACAAAACCATCCACCTGATGCTGTCCGCTGGGTAGTACTTGAGGCACACCCCCAGATCACACAGGGGGCATTGTTCAGGATTCAACAGAGATGGGTACATCGTTTGGCCACTGATCAACAAGGACTAAATGAGGACATTCCCTGGGGCTTGTTATGTAGAACTTAGGTCTCTGTCTATACAGTATGTTCTCTACAATATACCTGACTGAATTCTCATGAATTTATCACATGCTACATTTGCCTTTGGTGAACTGCTGGACCACCGGGCCCCATCAACACCCCGCCAGTAGTCACCAGTATGTTGTACTTCCCTTGACTTTCACCTATTATGTACCATTAAGCCATACCCTAGAGTGAACATACATCATGACGGTTCTGTCTATTCACTCCAAGATGGCCCCCATAGCCATGACAATAACTACAGTATGTGACCCGATCATGATCCTTAGTCTAGCCACACCTTAAAGTGAACGTACATCTCGTTGGTACCGCCGACCCACTCCAATATGGCCACCATAGCCATGGCACTATCTACAGTATTTGACCTGGCTCATTACGCACCATCCACAGCTTAGCATGGCACCCCGATTAGCCGCAACAATAGCTGTGATCTCAATGAATGCCACAACCATGCCTTAACTAAACGGCACAAATCCTGCAATCCGTTTTGCGAAAGGGATATCCATCACCTATACACTCCAAGATGGCTGCCTCCAACATTACCACGACTCTCAATATGACGTCCATGTGAATCACGCTAATCAGCGCTTTAGTTGTTGGACGCAGAGGACTGGCTGCCCCGCCCCAACCAGTGACCGGTTAAGTATTTCACGAGCACCCTCTCTATGTACTATACCACCCGGTTCCGGCAGCGTGGGGTAGGTCTGTCGCTCTCGACGCGGTCCAATTTTGTAAGAATATCGCCTGGTTGTTCGAGTGTGAGCCTCTCCGGTTTTAACCACAGCTGAGACGCAATGAGGTGAGTCCTGGGGTTGTAAAGCAGTACGCAGCAGTACGCAGCAGTAGCAGATACACGCTGCACCGCAAAGGGGCCTGACACCGCTTGAAGCACTTCACAGTATGGGGACACGGTCCGCCTTCTTATACCACTCCCGAACATGCCCACAGACTCAAATGGGATATGGCTCGGTCGAGAGGCGGAGGCGTGACGTGTCTCCAGCACTGAGGGCATACGGGGTAGGTTTCCTTTAACAGTTTCCAGCGTTCTATCGACTAACATCGCTGGTTTTTACCCTGTCTCATTTTTTGAGCACGCCTGACAGTCTGGTACCGTAGGGTACACCGCCAATACTTGCCACTTGATTGCTTGCGCCACAGTATCCAATTACCATTCTGTTTTCCCAGGGAACTGTAAATACAAGTGTCTTTACCTGCCGGACACTGATTGGGCCAGGCTAATTTAGCTGTTAGGTGAGTCAAGTTGTGCACTTTAATATTCCAGCTACCAGTCTAGCACAGGAAAACCTTCCTGAGAATGGTTTTTAATACTTGCACTATTGATATTAATTCACTTAGGGGCCGATTCCGATTCGGGCCGGAAAACGTACCGACCGACTCGGTGCACGAATAAAGTCTGACCGACACGTACCTGCGCTGCCCGACCTGGGTAGTATGATGAAATGCATGTGAAACACGACCGACTCATACGGAACACAAGCCGAACGACCGAACAGGACGGAAACAAGCTATCCGGCCGGAAACCACGCGAATCGAACCGACCGACACGCACCAGGAAGGAACCCGAACGAAACGTACACGCGAACTCCGAGCCGCGCACTACGATGCAATGCGTGGAAAACCAGACCGAGTCGCACGGAGACCAAGCCGCACGACCGACACGCATACAAAACCCAGCCGAAGCAACCCAATACACCGCGACCGACGCGTACGCCGCACAATAAACCTAGCTGAAACACAGCGTGAACGACTCGGAGAAGCTGGCACGAGACAACTGTAGCATCCTACTCGGTCAGAAGAACATCTCCTGCATGCACAAAAAATACAAAGGGAAAAATACAAAAAAAAGGGCCAAACAAGCAATGACAAAGTCAATAAATAGAGGGGGGAAAAAACAGGGAACAAGGACACCCCCCCAACTCCACCTATATAAAGGCCACAAATCCCTACCATGATCCTTTGCAAATTCAAATGACCTGCCAGCACAGAACACCAACACACAGAAACCACAGACACACTCACAGCTCATCCATCACACAAGCCACACACCATTAGCACCTCAACAAATAGCACCCTCACATACACCCAGCAAAACCTACACACACACACACTCACTTGCACACACACACACATCAATCACCACCACCACCACCCATCACCATGCCCCCAAAGAAGAATCATAAGTTCCTAGACAGTGAATTGGAAGTCCTGGTAGATGAGATCCTCAGGGTAGAGCCACACTTGTTTGGCACATTGGTCCAACAGACCGCCATGTCGCAGAAAACCAAGATGTGGGAGAGGATTGTCGACAGGGTCAACGCACAATCACCATGTTTGCGCACAAAGGAAGACATCCAGAACAGGTGGTATGATGTGCGCAGGAGGGTCAGGGACCTACTAAAGAAGGATTACATCGTGAGCCAGCGCACCGGCAGTGGCCCTCCTGCCAAACCACTATACCTCAGGCCCTGGGAGGAGAAGGTGCGGGCCATCCTACCACCAGTGAGCGTATATGGACTAAGAAACATCCCAGAGCATGGTGAGTACACAACTAATATACCCAATATTGTGTGGCAATACACACACATCACTGTCAAGGGGATAGTCAAACCATGCACCCTTAGCAAATCCACAGCAACCAAAAGATAATCATACCAAGATGACTATGTTAGTCAGAGAAACACAATACCTGCCATCTCATAGTGATATGTAACAGTGTCATGACAGGTACAAACCTAACAATAAATAGAGCAAGCCAGTGGCACAAATATAACAAACAAACAGTCACATATGTTGCCACCACCTCACAGGGAAGCTCACTGAAAGGAAGGAATTCTGGGTTTGCTGGTGAAGTCAGTGTAGGCAATAGCATGATGGGAGTTGTAGTCACAGATATTGTTCAGCCTCACAATTGGCCCATCAACACCACTCTGAACCATGCTCACATCACAGGGAGTGGGAAAGGACTGACAAGATGGCGGACACTGGGGACTGCTGTGGGGAGCACAAGGCCCTGCTGGGAACTGTGCACCAACCAACAGCAGGACACCACTGACTGACATCCTGAAAGCCAAATTGCACTCCCTGCAATGGAAGCACGTTCCATGGTGGGATATCTGGCTGGGTGGGAAGGAGGACTGACAGCTCTGACCATAGTTACAAGCAGCTTTTCCCACACACCCCCTTAACACAAACTCCACACAACTCACCTGGGAGAATGCAATGCCTCACACTTTAATTTAACATCCCACAAAGAACCACCACACTGGGATATGCTGTGTGAAGCACAGGGACACTTTTGGGACTTGTAGCCAAACAAACGCCAGGACAACACTGTCAGCCATCCTGGCAGCACAGGCACACTACCCCACAGGGAAGCAGAGTCAAAAGGAAGGAAGTATGGGCATGCTGGGAAGGGGGGTGTAGGCAATAGCATGATGGGAGTGGTAGTCACAGCTCAACATCCCCCACCCACATGGCCCAGCAAGCTAGCACTGAAGCATGCACACCTCACAGGGAGTGAAAAGCCACTTCAAAGATGTCTGACACTGGCCTCAGCTGTGGGGAGCCCAAGGCCATGCTGGGAACTGTGCACCAACAAACAACAGGACCACACTGTCAGCCATCTTGCCATTGCTGTCACACTCACACACAGTGAAGTCCACTCAAAAGGAAGGAAGAATGGGCATGCTGGGAAGGGGGGTGTAGGCAATAGCATGATGGGAGTTGTAGTCACAGACATTGGTCACCCTCACAATTGGCCATGCACACATCACAGGGAGTGGAAAACAACTGACAAGATGGCTGAAACTGGGTACTGCTGTAGGGAGCACAAGGCCCTGCTGGGACCTGGGCACCAACAAACAACAGGACCACACTGTCAGCCATCTTGCCATTGCTGTCACACTCACACACACTGAAGTCCACTCAAAAGGAAGGAAGTATGGGCATGCTGGGAAGGGGGTCGTAGGCAAAAGCATGATGGGAGTGGTAGTCATAACTCAACATCCCCCACCCACATGGCCCAGCAAGCTAGCACTGAAGCATGCACACCTCACAGGGAGTGAAAAGCCACTTCAAAGATGTCTGACACTGGCCTCAGCTGTGGGGAGCCCAAGGCCATGCTGGGAACTGTGCACCAACAAAAAACAGGACCACACTGTCAGCCATCTTGCCATTGCTGTCACACTCACACACCGTGAACTCCACTCAAAAGGAAGGAAGTATGGGCATGCTGGGAAGGGGGGTGTAGGCAATAGCATGATGGGAGTTGTAGTCACAGACATTGGTCACCCTCACAATTGGCCCATCAACACCACTCTGAACCATGCTCACATCACAGGGAGTGGAAAACAACTGACAAGATGGCGGACACTGGGGACTGCTGTGGGGAGCACAAGGCCCTGCTGGAAACTGTGCACCAACCAACAGCAGGACACCACTGACTGACATCCTGAAAGCCAAATTGCACTCCCTGCAATGGAAGCACGTTCTATGGTGGGATATCTGGCTGGGTGGGAAGGAGGACTGACAGCTCTGACCATAGTTACAAGCAGCTTTTCCCACACACACCCTTAACACAAACTCCACACAACTCACCTGGGAGAATGCAATGCCTTACACTTTAATTTAATATCCCACAAAGAACCACCACACTGGGTTATGCTGTGTGAAGCACAGGGACACATTTGGGACTTGTAGCCAAACAAACGCCAAGACAACACCGTCAGCCATCCTGGCAGCACAGGCACACTACCCCACAGGGAAGCAGAGTCAGAAGGAAGTATGGGCATGCTGGGAAGGGGGTGTAGGCAATAGCATGATGGGAGTTGTAGTCACAGATATTGGTCACCCTCACAATTGGCCCATCAACACCACTCTGAACAATGCTCACATCACAGGGAGTGGAAAACAACTGACAAGATGGCTGACAATGGTGCTCTGTTGTGGGGAGTACCAGGCCCTGCTGGGACCTGGGCACCAACCAACAGCAGGACACCACTGACTGACATCCTGAGAGTCAACCTGAACCCACTGCAAGGGTGGCATGCTTCATGGTGGGATAACTTGGCTGGGTGGAGAAGGAGGGCCGGATGTCCACCAAATACAACCAATGCTGGCCATGCACACACCTCAACATTCACATTTAAATGCCTCAGGTTTGCAGGACAATGTGCTACACCAATATCAACCTCTTACTGTGACAACTTAGGTCAATGCAATGTACAGGGTCGCATCCAGAAGTACAGTCACAACTGTCAGGTGTGTGAACCATTGATGCCTGTAGAAACATAACATACATTGTGTGTCTCTTCCAAAAACAGGTGATGATGGGGACACAGCAGCAGACGATGAGGAGTCCCAGTCCCAGGCTCCGGGGGACACTGGCCCAACGTCGAGCTACGGACAACGACCCCAGTAACAACCCCCAAGGGGGCCTAGGGACACCTGTGCGTGCCACCGCAGGTCCCGCACGTGTCGCCAGGGGTGGTGGGAGGAGTGGTAGACATAGGTCGCTGTTTGCAGAGGGGTCTGGACTGCATGATGACCCACAACTGGTACGCATTGCTGATGCGTACCAGAATAGCACCGGAGAGGTCACCCAGGTAGTGGGGATCCTCAAGGACATTCAACAGCAGCAGGCTGCCCATCATGTCCGCTTGGGCTCACACATGTCCCGTGTGGAGACACACATGGCCCGTGTGGAGACACACATGTCTGGCATGGAGTCCAAGTGGGACACATTGCAAGAACTGACAGTGGTGCATAGGGACATATTGACATGCCTCCGCCAGATTAGCACCAACATGGCCACACCTCCCTGTGTGCCCACAACATCTGGTGCTGCAACACCTGCAACTGCCACAGGGAGGGAGGAGGACTCTGGCGGAGAGTCCCCTGCACCGCAGCAGCCTGCACGTGAGGGTCCCCCCCCCAAAGAAGAGGGGTCGTCCGAGGAAGGAAAACTGAGAGGTCGATGGCCATGTACATCCCCCAGGAAGCCAACACCTGTTCTGGAAATTCTCCTTTGTGTGCACACTGTTCACCCTGTCGAATGCAACACAACTCACCCACATGACATGGGGAGTTCAAGTTGGACCAATGTATCAGATCACTGTTGAGTTTACCCTGGACATTTCTGCTACCAAGACTTCCAACTCACCTGGGAACTTTGGATCACAATCCCAATGTACAGCACCCACCATCCTGTGCACTAACCTCACACATGTATGTAATAAACTCACCAATACACCATACTTGCCTCTGTTGTGATTCCAACGTTGTGATTGTCACGGAGATGATGATCTGCTAAATGACACCGTGCATGCTAACTGCCACAGCAAGTTCAACACCGTCATGTGAGTCATGGCGACGTGACACATATGAGGGAGACACACCACTAGGGCTACACAACACATAGACACCAGGGCCATCGGACTCATCGCCTACACTGATGTTGCCAGGAAATATTGTGGAATGCACAGACACCACACCTATTCAGAGTCTGTGTTAACTAGCCCACAGGTGCAGTAAGCAAATGTCAGTCAGAAGTGTGACCACAGACAACGCACATCCCAAAGTGAAGCACAGGTTTATTACACATTTGCAACATGTTGTTTCCACTACAGATGCAAGGTAATCCAATGTGGCAGTGGCCACACAGTCAACAAGTGTAGAAGAAAGAAAGTCCAGGGGTGTGGGGCACATCACCTGTAGGGAAACGACTGCTTCCACCCTGGAAGTTGAATCATGGTGTCGTGGGATCCGAGTTGACCAAACAACTCTGAGAGCGCCCTGTGAAGGACAGACATGACACACAGTCAAAAGCACTGAAGAACAGGACAGAACTGCAATACTCATGCCCAATACATGTCACAAGATACCTACACAAAACCAAGTTAGCATGTCAACACTTTTGGGGAGTACAGACTACCTGTAAGGACACATCGCTGCACGCATCCAGTCAAGTAGCACATGGCCACACTCAAACAGCAACAGAGCACCACCAACACATATCATGCAAACTCAAATCATTGACATGACATCTCTGGATACTCACATTCAGCTGAAGAAGCTGGTGATGAGCTGTGTGCGGACATCACCATCATCATCATCATCATCACTGGCATCGTGGCCCAGGCCAGGATCCTCCACAGGTGGCGGATGTTGGTCATCGTCATCCAGGATGAGAGGCAATTCCTTCCGCACTGCCAGGTTGTGTAGCATGCAGCAGACGATGACAATCTTACACACCTTTGCTGGGGCATATGGGAGGGCCCCTCCTGTCTTGTCCAGGCAGCGGAAGCGGCTCTTCAGGAGACCAAATGTCCGCTCGATCACTCTCCTGGTCCGACCATGTGCCTCACTGTAACGCATCTGGGCTGGTGTCACAGGGTTCCTGAGGGGTGTCAGCAACCACGGCATGTTGGGGTATCCGGAGTCACCTACAGACAGACAATTGCACATTAGCTGAGTTGGAAAAGAGTGCGGAATACAACATAGCAGAACACACACAATGGTACAAACTCAGTACACACCGACAAGCCAGGCACGCTGGTTCCGCATCTGTGACATCATCCTCGGGATGCGACTACTCCTCATCACGAAGGCATCGTGTGCCGAACCAGGGAAACGTGCGCACACATGTGAGATGCTCATATCTGCAAGACATACCACCAGAGCATTGATCGAGTGATAATGTTTACGGTTCCTGTATGCCTGCTCATGTGCCTGTGGTGGTACCAAAGCCACATGTGTCCCATCAATGGAGCCAATGACATGTGGCATCCTCCCCAGGGCATAGAAGTCACTCTTGACATCAGTGAGTTCTTGACGTTTAGGGAAATAGATGTACTGGTTCAGACATCTCAACATTGCCTCCAAAATATCGCGTAGCACACGGCTGAACATAGTCTGTGACATCTCACCAGCAGTTGCCACAGTGTGTTGAAAGGTACCGGTGGCAAAGAAGTGTAGGGCTGCCATCACCTTGGGGGTCAGCGCTGTAGGGTACGGCCGGCCAGGTTGCAAATGTGGGGCCAAGCGCACTGCCAAATCCTCAATCAGCTGCCTGGTGAAGCGGTACCGTCGGATGCAGTCACCTTCCACCATCGTTGCAAGGTCAGGGAATGGTCTATGGACAGCTGGTGCCCTGCAGTGCATAGGTGAGGAAAGAAAGATTGTCAGTCACCCCACATATGTGGCATAGACCAGACTCAATATCACATGATACAACATTACGAGACACAAGTACATGATGTGTGTGCCGTTCCGTAAGAACATGTATGGCACTGAAATGTACAACATCTAACATCACAGTTCAACATGTGTCCTCAACAAGTCCCAGGTTGTGCTATGGGATATCATTAGGCTGTGTCACAGTACCCATGTACTGCTGTCACGTTCCAAACACACACCACAGTGAAATGTGAGGACAGATGTGCCCCAGGCATCACAGCTCATTGACAGGTAGATTTCCAGGGACCCTGTATTGCCACATGGACACTGGCATGACATGGTGCTTCATGAATACACCACAGCAAAACAACCATGACCCCCACAGGTAGTGCTCCCTGTTGCCTCGGCAGGACAGACATGGACGTCTGTGACACACACACGCACAACATCAAAGTCCATGCACAAACAACGTGGATGTGGAGACTGTCTCCCATTGTGCACATGGAATCAGAGACATTGTAAACACAACATGCACACAGACTGTGGAGGGCCATCACTATTGTGGCAATGGGTCACCCTGTGACGTACATACCATCCCACATGGGACTCGGGGGTATGTGACATGACATACACATACACAACCGTGAAATGTGACCATGCCACATGCTCTGAAATGAACAGTTGCACATCACAGTGGTCATGTGCACAACACACAAAGGAACCTGTCCCCATGAACACGTGCACAGCCTGGGAGTGGCTGCCCCCAAGTGCCACCCCAAAAACCACATGTTGACCCCCATACACAGAAAAGGTAATGCAGCCTTACATGCCTTAGGATACAGTGTGGACAGGCTGTGGTGTTGTAGGTGTGCCCCTGAGTCCCTGGCAAGTATATGTTACTGGCATACGTTCACCAGTGACAAGCATGGTGACATATGCGAGAGACCTGTACAGGGAAGCGTCGTACAGCAATGGACCGATCGGTGTGCACGCACTGGCCATTGAATCTGTTGTGAGCGGGTACGCGTTGTACCCGGAATACGCGTTGCACAGCAATGGACCGATCGGTGTGCACGCACTGGCCATTGAATCTGTTATGTGCGGGTACGCGTTGTACAGCAATGGACCGATCGGTGTGCACGCACTGGCCATTGAATCTGTTGTGAGCGGGTACGCGTTGTACCCAGAATACGTGTTGTACAGCAATGGACCGATCGGTGTGCACGCACTGGCCATTGAATCTGTTGTGAGCGGGTACTCGTTGTACCCGGAATACGCGTTGTACAGCAATGGACCGATCGGTGTGCACGCACTGGCCATTGAATCTGTTGTGAGCGGGTACGCGTTGTACCCGGAATACGCGTTGTACAGCAATGGACCGATCGGTGTGCACGCACTGGCCATTGAATCTGTTATGTGCGGGTACGCGTTGTACCCGGAATACGCGTTGTACAGCAATGGACCGATCGGTGTGCACGCACTGGCCATTGAATCTGTTATGTGCGGGTACGCGTTGTACAGCAATGGACCGATCGGTGTACACGCACTGGCCATTGATCTGGCCATACCCGGAATACGCGTTGTACAGCAATGGACCGATCGGTGTGCACGCACTGGCCATTGAATCTGTTATGTGCGGGTACGCGTTGTACAGCAATGGACCGATCGGTGCGCACGCATTGGCTATGGCCTGGCATGGCAACGGACGCGTTTTCGAAAGTTTAACGAGTCTGATGCTGTGAATTCAGTTGGCCACCCACAACAATGTTGCAAATGCATGGGTGTCATGAAGTTGAACTTTTGAAGGATGCTGTGGGCGTGTGTAAGTGGTGCAATTCCATGGATTGGCCAGATTCAGAAGATGCAAACGACTTGGACCTATCACTTTGGACACATGGGACAGTATCTGCCTCAGCAGCACACATATAATGCTGGCTGTTCCCCTGAGAGCTCACTTGCCTGCACTACATGCTCCAGGACGACATCTGCCACCACCACTGCTGCTGTCTCTGCATCCTCTGGATCCTGCAATGGCACGTACTGTGGAGAGAGCCCCAGCCTTCAGCACTGAGGAGAACCAGGCCCTGCTGGACAGCCTCCTTCCACAGTACAGCAAGCTGTATGGGAAAGCAGGGGAGCAGGTGAGTGTGCTGTCCACTGCCTTACAAATGTGCATGTTGTCTGACTAGCCAGACTTACAGTCTGCACGCCACTGGCTAGCAGGCTCACTGAGTAGTTGTCACCCCCCATAGTGTGAAGTTACATGCACTGAACAGGTATAGTGCAGTAACAGTGCATTTAAACAAGGTTTGACTTCCCAGGCAATGATACCATGTAGTAACTGCTGGCAAACTGTTCATAGCCATCCTTGCACTGCCCGTGTACATCATGTGCCCCTGTGATTGAGACATGTATATCCAAATGTGTGATGCACGGATTTGTTGCATGTGTAGTATGGCCTTTACACTTTGTCATCCTCACAGGTTGATGCCCACCAGAAGCAGGAAATATGGCTGGACATCGCCCGGGCAGTAAGGTCTGTGGGGGTCTACAAGCGCCGGATCCGCAACTGCCAGAAGAGGTGGCTGGACCCGGAGGATCGCAAGGGTCCAGCTGAAGCTGTCGCCTCCTTGCAGGAGGGGCGGACACCGGACCCTGACCCCCCACATGCTCAGGATCCTGGCGGTGGTCTTCCCTGATCTGGATGGGCAGCTGAAGGGCAGACAGCAGCAAGGAGGGGGTGAGTCCATGACTGCACTGTGAGCTTTGTCTGACATGCTATGTGCCCTCCTCTGGCCTGTTTAAACTTCAACAGTACATCAGTTATGTGGTCCAGGACCCATGTCCCTCAATTGTGCACTGCCCACTCCTCATCTGATACTCAGGTGTGGCCCTTACAGTCAGGAAATTGTGTCACTTGGGTACTGTGTCCTTGCATTTTGCTTAGCTCAAGGTGGGGGACAGCATTTGTTCACGTAACTCTGTGGTGGGCTTCATGGGTGGGTCCATTGCTTACACAATGCTTGTGTTCTGACATGTAATCTGCGTGTTACTTTGATATGTGGTCCAATTGCTGATCTGATTCACCACATGTGCCTGGGGTATTTGGCACACACCCATGCTGCGGGTGGGAACAATGTTTGGGCCTCAGGAGTATGAATATCAAGTGTGTCACACATGCTTAGCCACCTGCCTACTGTCCAGGGCTCATCCCTCTTTCACGTGGAGCAGGACAGTCATGCCTACTCCAGGCCATGCAATACACTCTGTACTCCCACTCCCGTGTATCAGCTGACACGTTGTGCTCAGTGAAATGTTCCCTCAGGTGTCTGCCTCTGTGTCATTGTGCTGTGGCTTCGTTGTCTGGACTACTGGGGTGTTTATCGGTTAGGGCTCAGCATGCCACCGGAGATGTGACCATAGGAGACGATACTTGTGTGACATATAGGTGTTTGATCACTTGACCGTGCATACTGGGGTGTGCGACTGTGTAGTTCAGGCAGCTGTTTCCCATTCACAGCAGATTGTGAGGTGCTCAGGTTCCGAGGGTTGGGTTTCATGTCTCCCATATGTCCAATTGGTATGACGTGGACAAATGAGAGTTCAGATGATATGGTTTGTGGGGGATGGACATGTGCACTTGTCAGCTACAGGACTTGCATTCCCCATGACCTAGAATTGTGACACAGTGCAGACTGTTGTTGTCTGGCTGCCCTGCCCATGTGACTGGAGACAGTGATGTATGACTTTGCAGGCATGCCTGTGCCATGGCATTAAACTTCCTAAGAGTGATCCTGCAGGGGAGTGACATGTGCTACATGCACCCCATTGTGGCATTGACTATCAGGACATGGGTGCATCATGGTGTCTGGTGCTGGTATGCATCACATACATTTCAAATATAGACTCTGGCCATCCCTTTATCCGGACACCTGTACTGACTCAGTGGCAAGAGTTATGATGTGTGCATGTTCACATACTTCACCGTATTCTCTGCACTGTCCAACTACTGTGTAGGTGGTGCATGTGTCCACACTGGGGTATTGCCATCCGACAGACACCAGACCGATGGGTGCAAGGCCAGGAGGGATGTGAGTGCCATGGTTGACCATCAGACTGACAATTGGCTTCTCCTACTCTGTTTGGGCACTTTTGGCAATGTTCAACTAAGGATGCCAGGGCTTGCTCTGTAATGTGCTGTACTTACTGTGGTTTTGTGCGGTTAGTGCAGGTGACTGATGTCTGTCTGTTTCCCTAATTGTTTGCAGATACATCCACGGCCACAGGAGGGGACAGCTCCACGGACCAGGAGGAGCCACAGAGCCAGACTGGGTCAGCAGCCGAGGAGTGGTCGGAGGGACCCAGTGGCACGGAGGGCGAGGGGAGCCACACCGAGGAGTCCTCAGCACCATCCACCTCAGCTGAGGACCACAGCAGCTCGGAGGATGACTCCCTTGTGGAGGCGGGTGTCAGCAGCCACCACACCCCAGCTACTATTGCTGTCCCCGCCACCACCACCACCGCCCTCCCATCGGCTCCCATTCCAGAGGTCCGTGGAGGCTCCCGTGTTCGGGAGCATGTCTCCTTCGTGCCAGGCACCGCAGCCCCTGCCCCTGTGTCCCCTGCTGCCCTGAGTGAGGAGTCTGTGTACCTACTTCGCCAGCTCCATGTAGGGCAGACAGCAATGCTGAGTGTCCTCCATGCCCACACCACTCTGTTGACTCAGCTGGTGTCGTTCATGGAGGGCATCTCATCGGGCATGTCTGCCCTACAGAGGAGCAATAGGTCCATGGACTCCTCCCTGACGGCAGCAGTGTCCCTCCTCTAACAGTCCCTCACCCCTCCTACCTCTGCCCCATCCACACTTCCTGGCACCCTACCTGTCCCAAGCACATGCACACCTGCACATTCACCCAAACACACAGACACGAGCAGCACAGACACACCCACTACAAAAACAAGACGTGCACGCAGGCATCCTCAGGGGACTGATACCACACCCACAGGGGAAGGGGTACATACACACACACAGGCATCCACAGTCACTCCGCAGTCCTCTGATACCTCTCCCTCCAAGGCCCCTTCCCTTGCCTCACCTGCAACCCCACCTACACAGCAGCTCTTCCTCTGTGACCTCGGCCTCTTCCCCTCCAATCCAGCTGATCCAGCATACAGGGGGAAGAGGAAGTCCACCCACACAGAGGGGAGTGCCCCTCACCCCCGGACACCCTCCCCCAGGCGCAGACAGACTGAGGCCCCCATCCGCAAGTCCCCCCGGACCCAGAAGAGCAAAACCCTGCCACCACCCTGCAGCTCAACCACCAAGTCTCCTTCCTCCATCCCTCAGGCCCCCACTCCACAGGTTCCCCCACCACACCCTGCCCCAGGTTCCCCCACCCACAGACACACCATCCCCAGAATGATCCGGCCTTCTCCCCCTACCACTTGCTCTTCCAGCACCACACCCCCCGCTGCGCTTGTTTGTGCCACTGGTGTGGAGATCGTGTCCTCCCCTCTGTCCTGCCCACCTTACCTGAACCCCATTCTACTCCCCTGGAGATAGGCACTGCAGTGGAGTCCACTACCACCCTGTCTGACTTGGGCACTGCAGTGGGGAACCTGTCCACTCCATCTGCACGGCCCACTGCAGTCGTGCCGGCACCCACACCATCTGACTCATGCCCCCAGTTGTGCCGGCACACACCATGTCAGACGCCTCCACTGCAGTTGTCAGTGACTCTCCAGCACCCACCACCCCTTCCCTGCCTTCTTCTGGTGAGCCCTGATCCTGTCCCTGCGGTGCCTGGCCTGCCCCCCGTATGCCCCTCCAAGGGGAATGTCCCTGCTCCATATCAGTGCAGGCATGCAAAGGGTGACATCTGGCACTGTCACCCTGTTTGGACTATTGTTATGGACAGGCCATTGGCCTTTGTTATATTTCTGGACTTTCACTTCTATACACAAAAATGCTGAATAAAGCTACTTTCTGTTCCCTAGTGGTTTTGCTTCTGATGTACATGATGTTGATGATGCTAACCGTGCCCTTGCTGCACTGATGGTGATTTTTGATATCAGGGAAATGAAGTGTTACTGTGCAGGACCCCATGTGGTCCAGGGGGAATGTGTCCTATCCTGGTGTGTATCCATGTCATCCTTTGCAGCAATAAGAGGGTGTCATGTTTTCAATATTTGGCAATGTGTGTCAGACATTCACGAGTCTTGTTGACTGGCCATGTGTGATGGGTTTCTGCACCTTAGTTCCCAACACCACCCCTGGGATTGTCATGGGTGCATGTGCAATGTCACCAGTCCATGTGAGCTTCACTGCTGCACATTGGTGGAGATCAAGGTGTGTGGTGTTCAGTGTGTGCAAATGAGAGTTGTTGCACGGCTAGACCCCTGCCTCCATGTTGGCCTTGGCTGACAGGCGGTGCTGATTGATTTGTGCTTGTGTAGGTGTGATGGTAGTTTGTTGCTCAGGACACATGACTGTGGTTCACAGTGTGAACGACATCTAGCTTTGTCATCACAGTGGGATCATCATGCAGGCCACGGTCACCACGATGTGGGGTCCCTGGGGGTAGTGCTGTGGTGGGTCTGTCTCTTGCTGTGTTATTTGCTGTTCCTACAAGCTTGTGTGACATGTATAATTTGGGCTCCCTCTCATCTAACAATGCCTGTTTGCCCACATAGGGAATCCGATCCATGAGTTACTTTTGTGTGGCACTGTATACACATCTGTGTAATTGTGATTCAGGCCTCCTCATGTGTTGTGTGGTTGCCTGGGGACACTGGCACACCCCCCATCACGTGTTGTGTTTGATCTGCAGTGTGAGGCTGCCTGTTTGTGTTTGTGCATCTGCACCACTGCATTGGCATATCTTTAGTGTGCCATTGGCTGTATGTTGTTTGTTGGCTTTCCCCTGCTGTCCCTGGGACTCCTAGGTCATCAGTCAGCACAATGATCATGGTTTGTATGTCCCATTGCTGCCCTGGTATGGTATTTGTTCACCTGACATCTACAGTCTCCAAAGGATATCTACATTTGTGTGTCCATTGGTGCAGATATGTGGAGCTGCATTATGATGGTCACTTCTGTCATTGTGTTATTTAGGGATGTTGACAATGTCAGCCCCCATGGGTGATGTTTGTTTGCACATGGCCAAAGGTATATCTTATTTGCACTGCACTGTTTGCCTCACCCAATGTATGTTGCTATGGGACACAAGCACTACTATGCCACAGATGTGTTTGTTGTTCTGTGACCAGGAATCATCAATGCTGTTTGGCATTTGCAACTTTTACCATTACTACACTTACCTTTTGGGCACTGTGGTGATGGGTGTTTAGACCCCATTGCCACAATGTTCAGAATGGGCTTCAGCTATGGACCCCACACTTCCCTTTTGGTCACTGTGGTGATGGGTGTTTAGACCCCATTGCCACAATGTTCAGAATGTGCTTCAGCTATGGACCCCACACTTCCCTTTTGGTCACTGTGGTGATGGGTGTTTAGACCCCATTGCCACACTGTTCAATTGGGCTTCAGCTATGGACCCCAGACTTACCTTTTGGTCACTGTGATGATGGGGTGTTATACCCCATTGCCACAGTGGTCATGGTCTGCTTGCATTGTGGAGGCCACACAAATTTATGTGTGCCACATGTGATTGGGGGTCACATTGTATGCTCAAAGACATGTTTAGTGTTGTGGGCATTTGACACAGACTACACACGCTTGTCATGGTGTTGGTGGGATGTATTTTCAGACATTCCTTATGTTGGAGTATGCTGGTTGTGTCATGCATTTCCCGTCCTATGTTATTGGGTGGTGGTAGTGGTAGGCATCCATCCCCCTATTAGTGGGGATGGTAGTAGTGACAGGCATCCAGCCCCCCCTGAGTAGGGGTGGTGGTAGTGGTAGGCATCCGTCCCCCTATTAGTGGGGTTGGTAGTAGTGACAGGCATCCAGCCCCCCTGAGTAGGGGTGGTGGTAGTGGTAGGAGTCCAGGCCCCCCTGAGTAGGGGTGCTGGTAGTAGTAGCAATCCATCCCCCTATGGGTGGGGTTGGTAGTAGTGACAGGCATCCAGCCCCCCCTGAGTAGGGGTGGTGGTGGTAGGCATCCAGGCCCCCCTGATTAGGGGTGGTGGTAGTGGTAGGCATCCAGCCCCCCATGAGTAGGGGTGGTGTTGGTGGTAGGCATCCATCCCCCTATGGGTGGGGTTGGTAGTAGTGACCGGCATCCAGCCCCCCCTGAGTAGGGGTGGTGGTAGTGGTAGGCATCCGTCCCCCTATTAGTGGGGTTGGTAGTAGTGACAGGCATCCAGCCCCCCCTGAGTAGGGGTGGTGGTGGTGGTAGGCATCCAGCCCCCCATGAGTAGGGGTGGTGTTGGTGGTAGGCATCCATCCCCCTATGGGTGGGGTTGGTAGTAGTGATAGGCATCCAGCACCCCCTGAGTAGGGGTGGTGGTAGTGGTAGGCATCCGTCCCCCTATTAGTGGGGTTGGTAGTAGTGACAGGCATCCAGCCCCCCCTGAGTAGGGGTGGTGGTGGTGGTAGGAATCCAGGCCCCCCTGAGTAGGGGTGGTGGTACTGGTAGGAATCCATCCCCCTATGAGTGGGGATGGTAGTAGTGACAGGCATCCAGCCCCCCTGAGTAGGGGTGGTGGTAGTGGTAGGCATCCATCCCCTATGAGTGGGGTTGGTAGTAGTGGCAGGCATCCAGCCCCCCTGAGTAGGGGTGGTGGTAGTGGTAGGAATCCAGGCCCCCTGAGTAGGGGTGGTGGTAGTGGTAGGAATCCATCCCCCTATGAGTGGGGATGGTAGTAGTGACACGCATCCAGCCCCCCCTGAGTAGGGGTGGTGGTAGTGGTAGGCATCCGTCCCCCTATTAGTGGGGTTGGTAGTAGTGACAGGCATCCAGCCCCCCTTGAGTAGGGGTGGTGGTGGTGGTAGGAATCCAGGCCCCCCTGAGTAGGGGTGGTGGTAGTGGTAGGAATCCATCCCCCTATGAGTGGGGATGGTAGTTGTGACAGGCATCCAGCCCCCCCTGAGTCGGGGTGGTGGTAGTGGTAGGCATCCATCCCCCTATGAGTAGGGTTGGTAGTAGTGGCAGGCATCCAGCCCCCTCTGAGTAGGGGTGGTGGTAGTGGTAGGAATCCAGCCCCCCTGAGTAGGGGTGGTGGTAGTGGTAGGAATCCATCCCCCTATGAGTGGGGATGGCAGTAGTGACAGGCATCCAGCCCCCCCTGAGTAGGGGTGGTGGTAGTGGTAGGCATCCGTCCCCCTATTAGTGGGGTTGGTAGTAGTGACAGGCATCCAGCCCCCCCTGAGTAGGGGTGGTGGTGGTGGTAGGAATCCAGGCCCCCCTGAGTAGGGGTGGTGGTAGTGGTAGGAATCCATCCCCCTATGAGTGGGGATGGTAGTAGTGACAGGCATCCAGCCCCCCCTGAGTAGGGGTGGTGGTAGTGGTAGGCATCCATCCCCCTATGAGTGGGGTTGGTAGTAGTGGCAGGCATCCAGCCCCCCCTGAGTAGGGGTGGTGTTGGTGGTAGGCATCCATCCCCCTATGGGTGGGGTTGGTAGTAGTAGTAGGCATCCAGCCCCCCCTGAGTAGGGGTGGTGGTAGTGGTAGGCATCCAGGCCCCCCTGAGTAGGGGTGGTGGTAGTGGTAGGCATCCAGCCCCCCATGAGTAGGGGTGGTGTTAGTGGTAGGCATCCAGGCCCCCCTGAGTAGGGGTGGTGGTAGTGGTAGGCATCCATCCCCCTATGGGTGTGTATGGCATTGGTGGTAGCCATCCCGCCCCTATGGTTCTGCTGTTGCTGGTGTATGTCATTTCTGCATCCCTATGTGTGTGTGACATATATTGGGTACGTGTGGTTTGTTTGTGTAGTGGGTGTTTGACTTACCGTCTTTGCCGTACGTGTCCGTACCGGTCCCGGTAATAGATGTAGAGTATTGGTAGGACCTGCGCGATGGGATTCATGGTTTGTTCGTCTCGTTCGGGTTTCTCGTGGCTTCGACTCGTACTCGTCGCTGGCTTGTTTGTCTCGTAGCCGTGGATCGTCTTGTGGCGCGAATCGGAGCTTATGTGCAGCTCTCTCGGATGCTCTGACGTGCCGGACGTAGCGACGGGTTCGGCGTGTACGGAATGCGCATCGTACTAGTCCGGCCGGAAGGTGCTGTGTATTTGGTTCCGTGCGACTCGATTGGACGTTTACGGATCCGGCTCGGGCGGGGAACAGGAGCAGAAATGGGTGAGTACGGCTCGCTCGGAATCTGGGCTGTTATGCGCATCGTACTTGTTCGTTCGGACGGCAGTTCGAATCGGTCGGGAAACACGCGTTCGGCTTGTTTTTTTTCCGGACGAATACTGTTAGGTGCGCTTCCGGCCGAGATCGGAATCGACCCCTGAGTGTCACAACGGTTGGGACACTTACAGTCACTGTTTTGCACAATGTGAGTCACACACAAAAATAGTTTTTAAGAAGGAGAGAGTTGTGCTGTCACAAGGAACGATATTATGACAATTGTTTACCTTGTTATTTGTCTTTTTTAGGTCGTCCGTCACATCTTTGGGTACTTTACCTTTAGATGTACTACGTGGTAGGTAGGTTAGCTGACCATTCTCCACGGTTTGTAGATAGAAGTTTCACCTTTGGTCCTGATGAATTGCCGTTAGATCCTTCTGACGCTAAGGCAAGAAACATGTCCACCCTTTAGAGCAGAGCGCAACTTCCTGAAACATAATATCAGGTAGTCGGCACTTTTGTATATTAGTTTTAACCAGGTTGGAAGCCAGCCACAATAAAAATTCCTTTTGGACTTCCTTACCTGTTTAAATTTTTCACCTCCATCTTCACTCCACTACATCTACACTGAGTAGGGTCCCTCACACCCACAGCACCAAACGGCAAGGAACAAAAGATCTCCGCCAAAGAGCCCCTCATAGGGTGCCCGTCTGGTATTGCAGCGCCGACCCGACGAGGAGCACCCCCTATGATGAAGCATGACACCCAGCTGGCTGGGTGTGTGAGGGCCCTAGTTCCGAAGGGAGGGATCCCCCTTTCCCTTCCTTCGTTATAGGACTTCCTACAGTCTAGTTTGCAGCACACTCTCTCTCCACCCTCTGTTAACCCACCAAGGAACTGCATACCCTTCTTTGTTAGTGTCTATCTGGGCATGTATGCTGGACCTTACTAAAAGCCCGAAGTCCCCCTTTTTGGTTTGATTGAAGAAAGAAAGAGTAAAATATACCTCAAGGTATACTCGAAGATTTACTTTATTGGTGAGTACCCCTGGTATGGTTAAAAGCATGAATCGTTGGTCGTGAGGTGAAATACAATGGATCACCTGACCTAAACATCCTATAGTTATTGACATGTTTCGACCCCTATGGTAGCCTCTACAGGTCTTGGGTCTTCTTCAGGGCAAAGGAATTAAAAAGTATGGAATACAGTTGAACCATTCAGATAAGGTAATCATTAAAACCCTACCGGTCCCACACCCAAGTAGGAGAACTGAGGGAAAAAGGTAGAAAAAGGACAAAAAGTTAAATCTGTGTGACCCACACCTTTACTTTAACTCTATAAGGTGTTTAGGATATGTATATTCCTTTTTTATAAAACTGAACCATCAAAAACTTCATAGTGCACCATTTCTTCCTAAACTAAAGTTAAAAATATATAATCTAGGGCAGCATAACCCTTTTTGTGTAGGTCACGCTGTCATTGTCTGACTGATTGCTGTATGTTTGGCCATAGGTACTTGAATTTTTAATTTATTATTTTACCATCACTAACAGCAGCATTTTGGGGGAGGAAACCATTCCTACAAAAGCCTAATAGAAATGCTTGAAACAGAAGCTTGACCAAGAAACAAGTATCTTAATAGTGCATGCACATCTATATTGTCACTTACCCAAGCCATATTATACTACGGGCATTATGGCAAAGTGTAGGGGACGTCTCCTTCATAGTCACATACTAGTAATACAAAATTGTTTATAAACAAAGAAATGCAAAGCTCAGGTATCACCAATAACAGTGTAGCATTCTAATGAAACACTGCGTCAGGAGTGTACCTCTTCAATCACTTTCATAGTCCCGGCCATACAACATTGGTCTCTCTTAAACATTATAAGTGTTGCTGTCTGTGGGGTTAGACAGTGTGTGGAGCGGCTCAGCTCTGAGAGATACCCTGACACTTATGGTCTTTTTGAACTAGGGACACTGTATCCCAGTGGAAACTTATAACTATGATATAAGGCTTACCCTTTGATGATGAGGTAATTTTCTCGATCTTAGCAGCACCACTACTTCTAAACGACACCACCATTAGCCAAACTATCATCAGTACTGATGACTGGGAGGCCCTGACTGAATTAAAATGAATTGAAATCAAGATATTACTCCATAGCGTCCTCATGACAGAGTACCTACGGGGAAATGTGTCCCCAAGAGGGTTAATTGTTACAAATGAGCTGCGCATCTTCCTTGAATACACAGAAAAAAAAGTGGTCTCTGGTAGCTTGGAAATGCACAAGAGACTGGTTAGTGCTGGTTGTACAAACTGCTAAAAAACGTTCAGATGAACTATTGGTGAAAATCAAGGTAAGTGAAATAGCACTGGAAGCACAAATTTCTATTTCAGTGTTTAAAAAGAAACTGGACAAGACGAACAAGGTGATTAATGAATTTAAAGAACATCTCACTACACATAAAATACAGACATTCCAGAAGGATCTAAAAACATTCTCAATGGAAATTGTATATCCCTATTCGAAACCTGATTTAAAAAGCAACAGGAGTGACCGCAAAGACAGCTTCTCAACAAGATCCTCAACATCGGAATCAGAACATAGTGACTCTGACTATAGAAAACCAAGAGGGGGGAAGTTCAAGAGGGGGTACTGTCAGAAACAATACTTTTGCCCACCACAATTCCAGCAGTCAATGATGGAGTGGAATGCCTTCCAGGGCCCCCCATTGCAGAACACATTTGGAAATCTTCCTTGGTTTCAATCACCCTTGCCTTTTTTAGCCAGAGGTGGAGGAAGGGGCAGAGGGAGAAGAAAGGACCGCAGAGTACAGTGGAATGCCCAAGAGGAACAGAGGGATCAATACCCGCAGCCAGGGACAAGCAGGGACTGGGTGTAGTGGTGAACTTGAGCAAGATAACTCTGACTGAGTTACAACTGAAAGTCCTCAACAAGGTACTTGGATTTGTCCCAACTCAACGACATGATATCCTCATGCTAAGGAAAGAGATGGCTGAGTTTTTCCGTATCATACGGTTGAAAACATTTTTCCTAGATAAATCAATAGATGACAAAGAGACCAGCACAGGACTTCATAGCAATTATACATTCAACCCTCCCATCAACAGTCTTTTTATCAAAGTACAAGCCTTCAAAAAAGCTGTCACAAGAGAGATAGACTTCTAAGTAACGCACATGGCCAACATTTTCGCAATAACGCTCGAGCAGAGAGACAAGCATTGGCAGACCTGGCCAAGGAGACCGAAATAATAATAAAGCCAGCAGACAAGGGATCCTTCCCAAAGAAATGTACAGACAAGAATGTTTAAAACTTGTCAGCGATGGGAGAAACTACAAGAAACTGAAAAAAGATCCTACACAAGACATCATGGAGGATATAACATACATGGTGAAACAAGCCGAAGAGGAAGATTGGATTACCATACAAGAAGCCGATGCTTTACTAGAAACAAGACCCACTGTGCCATATTTTTATATTTTGCCAAAAACACATAAAGGCAAAATACCACCACCAGGTCGCCCATTGTGGCATGCATAGGATCAGCATTGGAACCCTTGTCAAAATATGTGGATCATTTCTTGCGGCTTTAGTGTAAAGGAAGCCATCCTTTGTACAGGACACCAAAGACATGCTCAAGGTCTTCAGTCATGTCCAGTTCAATCCAGAGGACCAACTTCTCAAGACACTAGATGTCGAAGCCCTCTACACGAGTATCCCAGAGGAGGAGTCACTGAGAGTGCTTGACCACCTGCTGCAAACAGTAGAGTGGACGTCCATAACCACACAAGAATTCATGATGGATTACGCACACACAGAATTTACTTCAGGTTTGAAGGTGAGTTCTACCTACAGACCCTTAGGACTTCGATGGGCAGTACGTTCACCCCCAGCGTAGCCTGTCTGTATGTTCACTCCTTTGAGGAAGAACATATATACCTTGAGGGCAATCCATTTTCAGACCATATTAAATTATGTAATATATATATCAGTGATATACTTGTTATATGGACAGGAACGGAAGAGTTTGTGAACCAGTTTGCGTCTTGGATCAACGGTGCCAATGAGTTCTTGAGGTTCACAATCAAATTGAGCAACAAAGAGATCCCATTCCTTGACCTCATGTTCAGACCACATGAGAATGCATTGCGGAGTGAGGTGTACTACAAGCCTACAGACAGGAATAATTTGTTATAATATGGCACAACCATCCCAAATTGTTACAGGACAATTTTTGAGACTGAGAAGAAACTGCACTAGTAAAAAGGTTTTCCAATAACACGTACAACGTCTCACTGACAAGTTAAGTGAGAAAAACTACCCTAAGCAGGTTATCACCAGAGTGCGTAAAAGAGCATCAAATACCCTGGGGGAAGTCCTTCTTGAAACCTCTATGCAGACCACTCCAGATCGATTTATCTGTGTAACCTCCTTTGGCCTACACTCATCTTCGGTCCAAAAAATCAATAAAATATTGGAACATCTTTACATCAGACTCACTAGGATTTGAAAAACCTATGTTCTCATTCAGATGAGGAAAATCGATAAAGGATTAACTCATTTACACCCGCCCAAAACCTCAGAGGATATTCCCATAATTTGTAACCTACCAGCCAGCCCCAATCGGCCATGCCCCATGTGGACATTGCAGCGTGTGCACGCTCACAAAAAAATCAAAACAATTGGACTTGGGCCTCAGGACTCCTTGGTTGCTAAAAGGGTTCTCTGACTGTGACTCGACAAACGCCACATATCTTCATAAATGCACCTGCGGCGAAAGTTACGTAGGGATGACAACAAGGAAGACCAAAGTGCTTTTCAATGAACACAGGAGCACCTTCAGATGCCGGAAGAATATAACAAGACTTATGAGACAATCTGTTGAGAACAATCACTCTGAAAATGACTTTGAGTGGACAATCATGGAGCAGATCCCATCAAATGACATCACAAATAAAAAACTGTTTATAGCAGAACAAAGATGGATTTATCATTTGGGCACTTCAAATAAGGGCCTGAATGATGAAGTACAGTGGACCCAACTGCAGACAAAGAACTATCTGTCCATGCAATAGCACAGTTCATGAAAGAATCATACCAACATGACCATCTGATCTCTCGGTAGGGACATAGATGATTAGATGGTTGCATAGCAGTTCAGTTTCTTAAAATGAAAAAGATTAGTCACAAGAATCCATTTGAGTGCCACAATCTATTGGATGACCGCCAAGAAGAGATTGCTCATTTGGCTCTTGGGTGATGTTTTAATTTTATTTAAATAATTTTTCCGATATAAATGAATGTGTTCTATTGGACCGTAAGGAGAGTCGGATGTAGCTCAATTTGATTACGCCCCTTCTCCCCGGAATGTCTTGTTGTACAATTTTGCTCCAAGAACCAGCCCTGCATTATTTTTCCCCACAACAAGTTACCCTTTTTGAGTAGAGATAGGGCAAACGATATTGTATAACCTGGACTACAGCTCCCTACAGCCCAACTTCATAGGACTACAATTCCCTTCTGGGACGTGATCCGCTTTGGGAACCATTGCGTGGGTTATGTAATGGATTTTTTTTTTTTTAAATGTAGGTAATAATAAAAAAAAATTAGCAATGTTTTTTTAGGAGTGGGATGTTGGGTTTATAGGGGACAAGGGTGGGGAGTGTTTATAAAAAATAGAAAATTTAAAAAACATTTTAATTAATAAACAATTTTGAAAATGTTTTTTAGGAGCGGGATATTGGGTTTATAGGGGATGAGGGGGGAGTGCTTTAAAAAAAAATTACAACTATTAATAAAAAATGTATATTAATAGTGCGATTTTGTGGGTATTGCAGATAATTTTGTGGAGTAATTTGTAAAATAAAAATAAAAATTGGAAAAAGTAAAAAGTTGAAATAAAATGTTTAAAAAATATATTATTTGTTGTTTTTATATGTGATAACAGTAGTGAAAAAAAAACTTAAATAAAAAAAATCATACATTTTAGGGAGAGGTGTGTTGTGTTGGGATGGGATTATTGTGTTATTTGTTTTTGAAAAAATTGTAATAGTTTAAAAAGTTCAAAATTATAATAAAAATATATTTTTTTGGTAAACTTTGATGATGTTGAATGTTTGGGTTTCTAATAATAAATGTTATAAAAGTGAAAAGTAAATATTTTTGTTATGTTTATTTTTGTTTTTAAAAATAGTCATTAAAATTTATTTATAAGCAAACAAAAAAATGGAAATTTTTATTATAATATAATTTATAAATAATTTTTTTTTTTTTAAATATATAAATTTGTTCTGGATATGTTTTTAGAAGTGGGAATACGTTAATATATATGTATAGTGTGTATTATTTTGTATGTGTTTATGTAGTTTTGATTGGGAATATTACATTTTATGAGTTCATTGTTCTGCACCGTCCATGTGTTAATGTTGTTTGGAGTTGGAACATAACATTATTTATGTTTAGTGGCTAGCACTTTCCCCGTGTTATTGTAGTTTGTAGTTGGAATACTATAATTTAAATGTTTATTCTCCATCACCTTCACAGAGTTTTTGTAGTTTGGAGTGGGAATAGTATATTTCATATGTTTATTGTCCAGCACTTTCCCTGAGTTAATATAGTTTGGAGTGGGAATAGTAAATTATATATGTTTAGTGTCCAGCACTTTCCCTGAGTTAAAATAGTTTGGAGTGGGAATAGTAAATTATATATGTTAAGGGGCCGATTCCGATCTCGGCCGGTAGGGCTCCGAATCGGATTCGGCATAACCGGATCCGATTCGGAGCCCTATTTCCCGACCGATTCGTACGCGCGTCCGGACGAGCGAGTACGATGCGAAATCGCCGACCGACTCGTTCGGGCGTCCCAACCGCTCTGACCGACTCGTTCCCGGGTCTAACCGCACTGACCGACTCGCTCGGACACGACTCGCACCGCGCAATGGAGACGTTCCCCGGCCGGGTAAGTACGATGCGCGCCGCGAGCAGTCCGACCGACACGCGCCATCCGGCTCGAAAGAGCAGTCGGAGCCGTACTTCGGAGGTCCGTGTCGGACCCCCCTGTATGCGTAGCCGCGCGAGTCGCACACAGGGGGACCCATGGGTCCCCCTACCTGTGCGTGTACGGCGCGAGTCGCTCGCTGCGCACCCGCTGTAGGGGCGCCCTTGTTCACCTCGCACCCATTGAGGCAATGGGAGCCCGCGCACGCGTTGTACGACCGGCTCCCATTGACTTCAATGGGAGTCCGACCGACTCGAGTACGATAGCATACGGACGCATCGTACTCGTTCGGTCGGGCTGCACGGGTCCGATTCGGTCGGAAATCTCTCCGGGTCCGGCTCGGTCGGAGAGATTTCCGGCCCAAATCGGAATCGGCCCCTTAGTGTCCAGCACCTTCCCTGAGTTAATATAGGTTGGAGTGGGAATAGTACATTATATATGTTTAGTGTCCAGCACCTTTCCTGACTTTTTGTCGTTTGGAGTGGGAATAGTATATTTTATATGTTTATTGTCCCGCACTTTCCCTGAGTTAATATAGTTTGGAGTGGGAATAGTAAATTATATATGTTTAGTGTCCAGCACCTTCCATGAGTTAATATAGGTTGGAGTGGGAATAGTACATTATATATGTTTAGTGTCCAGCACCTTTCCTGACTTTTTGTCGTTTGGAGTGGGAATAGTAAATTATATATGTTTAGTGTCCGGCACCTTCCCTGAGTTAATATAGTTTGGGGTGGGAATAGTAAATTATATATGTTTAGTGTCCAGCGCCTTCCCTGACTTTTTGTAGGTTGGAGTGGGAATAGTAAATTATATATGTTTAGTGTCCAGCACCTTCCCTGAGTTAATATAGTTTGGAGTGGGAATATTAAATTATATATGTTTAGTGTCTAGCACCTTCCCTGCCTTTTTCTAGTTTGGAGTGGGAATAGTATATTTTATATGTTTATTGTCCAGCACTTTCCCTGAGTTAATATAGTGTGGAGTGGAAATAGTAAAAAATAGTTCTTTATTTTGGAGCAAGGTTAATGAAAAAAATGTATGTTTAAGTGGTAATAGTATGTTATATATGTGTATTAAAGAAATTGATTTATAACAGCAAGTACATGTAAAACAATTATTTTATTGCAAATATAGAATAATAAAAATAATATAGGAATTAAATACAGAACAATATTTATATTGTATTTATGTTTTTATTCAAACACTCAAGCAAAGAAATATTATGCATTTTATTTTATTTACAATGTTTGATATATATTGTTATAAACAGAAATAGTAATACATTTTTTATTTTTGGATACATTCCATATTTAGTACATATTTAAACATAAACATATAATTTTTAAGTATAGTCAGTATGAAACATTTCTATGTTTTATATAATGGGGAAGTTGGTAAATATGTACATTTTTTTTTACAAATAAAAGATGCAGTTAGCCACTGGTTTTAATAAAAAAATGTATGACATATTTGTTTGGTAACAGTTATACAATATTTATTTATATTGTAAATATGCATTACATAATTACATATAGGGTCGATTCCGATTCGGGCCGGAAATCTCTCCGACCGAGCCGGACCCGGAGAGATTTCCGACCGAATCGGACTCGTGCAGTCCGACCGAACGAGTCCGATGCATTCGTATGCCACCGGACACGAAGTCGGGTCGGACTCCCATTGAACTCAATGGGAGCCGGTCGTACAACGCGTACGCGGGCTCCCATTGACTCAATGGGTGCGAGGCGGACAAGGGCGCCCCTACAGCGAGTGCGCCGCGCAGCGCTCGCGGCGTACACGCACAGGTAGGGGGACCCATGGGTCCCCCTGTGTGCGACTCGCGCGGGTACGCGTACAGGGGGTCCGACACGGACCCCCAAAGTACGGCTCCGACAGCGAGTTCGAGTCGGACGGCGCGAGTCGGTCGGAGCGGTCGAGGTGCGCATCGTACTTACCCGGCCGGAAAACGTCTCCATTGCGCGGTGCGAATCGGGTCCGAGCGAGTCGGTCGGAGCGGTACGATCCGGGTACGAGTCGGTCAGAGCGGTCGGGTCGCCCGGACGAGTCGGTCGGCGAATTCGCATCGTACTCGCTCGGCCGGACCCGCGTACGATTCGGTCGGGAAAAAGGGCTCCGAATCGGATCCGGTAAAGCCGAATCCTATTCGGAGCCCTACCGGCCGAGATCGGAATCGGCCCCATAGTGTACATTACTGATAACATATATTTTGTAACAATGTTTTCATTGTATTACTTTTTTATTTTATTTGCATAATTCATAGTAAATAATATTATATTTTGTATAATATTATTTAAATTGTATCTATAAACAATATTATAAAGCTAAGAAAGCATTTTGTAAAAAAAATATTTTTGAACATTAATATAGTTTTTCACATTTTTAGCAAGCAGTACAATTTTTTTCTTACAATGATAAATTAACATATTTTTTTAATGTATAATAATAAATATTATTTGTGTTGTAATATTTACTATTATTATTTTACAATTTTAAACAGAAAAGAAAAAACATTTTTTGCATTAGTAATATTAAGTATTTTTGAAACATTTTTTTGTATTACATTTCTAATTTACATTGAGTTTAATGTAGAAAAGTATTTTTATTATTTCAATTAGGCCGCCATTTTTTGAACTGAGTTCTATTTTCTAGGATATCTCTGTTGTTTTAGGTCATTTCTGAGGGGAAAATCTCGCGGTTGGAAGCTGCGTCGCATCGGTTAAGGTAAGTTTAATTTAATTGCTTTTAGGCTTAATTTCGGAGTAGGGCGAAGGTAGTTAGGTAGTTTATAGTGTATGTGATGTTTGGATTTTATGTTTGTTGTGAGGTTTAGTTTGTAGTTTAGCGTATGCGAAATGCGGTTAGTGCCTTGATAGGTCGGTGTTAGGGTTTGCTATATATGTTTAATTATATTTAGAGTACGGTGTTATCAGTATGTTTATGTGTGTTTTTTAAAGATTTTACTGTATATTTGTGCGGGAGGAATTGTGTTGTTTTTTCCACAGGTATTCAATGTTTCGAAATTGCCATTGAGAGAAGGATGCTCTTTTTTTTAAGGAAATGTGTATTAGTTTCTAGTAAACTAATAATTATTTTACATTTTCTTTATTTTTCGGGTTTTCCTGGAGCGTTTCTTTTTTAACTTTCTTTTCGGGTTTTTTATGGATTCAACACTATGGATATATTGTCGGCGGATTTTATTTTATACAGTTGTATTTTTCCATTTTGTTTTGGGACTTTTAACTAAATATTGGAATACCTCTACGTTTGGATTTTTTTTGGCTGCCTGGATTACATTCTTCAGCTACAAAAACGTAAGTTATTTTAAATTATTTACAGTGGGAGGGAAATGTAATTTGTATAATTGTTATTGATATTTTTTAAGAAATAAAATATATTTATTATGTCAAATATCTTTTTTAATTTTTTGAAAACTAATTGACATTATGGGGCCGATTCCGATCCTGGTCGGAAACCGTTCCGTCCGACACGTTCCCGGAGCGATTTCCGAACGATTCGTGCCCCTTGGCACCAAGCAAGCGAGTACGATGCAGCCGCATGCTGACGGACTCGGTTCGGTCGGACTCCCATTGCAGTCAATGGGAGCCAGTCGTACGACGCGTACATGGGCTCCCATTGACTGAATGGGTATGTTGCGCAAAAGGGTGCCCCCTGTAGTGGGTACGCGTTGGTGCCATCCGCACCGTACATGCATGTATAAGGGGGACCCTTGGGTCCCCCCTGTGTCTGACTCGTAAGGCTACGGGTAAAGGGGGGTCCGGCACGGACCCCCGAAGTCCGCTTCCCAGAGCGTTTACGTGTCGGAGGCTCCGACTCGATCCGGCTGTCCGGATCGTGCATCGTACTGGCTCGGTCGTAAAACGTCCCCATTGTGCGGTACGAATCGAGTGCGAACGAGTCGTACGGAGCGGTTCGGACCCGGAAATGATTCGGTCGGCGATTTCGCGTTCATTCGCATCGTACTTGGGCGTCCGGACCTCTGTACGACTCGGTCGGAAACAAAGCCTCCGACTCGGATCCGGTAAAGCCGAATCCAATTCAGAGGCCTTCCGACCGAGATCGGAATCGACCCCTATATTTATATTTTAGATGTTTAAAAATAAATGTTTAGTTAAGAACTCAGTTTACAATTACGATTTTTCTATGTTTATGTATTAATGTTTTAAAGTAGGGATTTTGCTATTGTTTCTAAATATTCTAGCCCTTTAGTGTTTGGGTAGAGTCTTACTTTGTATTGTAAGTGCTCGAACATTGTTTTAGTTTGTTTAGTTAGTTTTGGACCTAGATGTGTTACAGACTGTTCTAGTCTTAGTTGTTGGTAGCTTTGTTCTTTTTGGATTGATTCTAATAATTTATGTAGGGTTGGTTGGGTCCTGCCTGTTGTGGCTTGGAAAGTATTATACCATCCTTCCACAGCGTTATTAGTTTTTGCTTCTTTGTTTAGGGTACTGTTATATACATTCCACCATGGAATGTGGAATTTGGGCTGTCTTCTGTGTCCAGATCTGTGTAGCCTTCCCACCCAGGTATCCTCGAAATAGTCGAGATGGGGACTTAATTTATGTTCATTTGTTTGGTAGTAGGGGCTTTCTATGAATAAATTGTAGTGTTCTGCTACATCAGTTATTGGGACGTATGCTAGTGCAAATAGCTTTTTAATTTCATATGCAAAATTGCTATTAGTTGGATAATCTACACTAAGGGCCCGATTCCGATGCGGTTAGGAAAGCATTCCCACCTAGGGCCCGATTACGATGCGGTTAGGAAGTCCTCCTAACGGCATTTGCTCCTTCCGAATCGGATCGGGAACGTATCTTCCCAACCGAGGGCCAGATTACGATGCGGTTATGAACATAGGCTCCCATAGAAGTCAATGGGAGTCCAACCAAATTGTATCTGGAAGCATCCGGATGCATCATACTCGGTCGGTCGGACTCTCCCGATCTGAGTCGGTCGGAAGCCATTTCCAAACGGATTAGATCGGGAAGATTTCCTAACCGCATCAGAATCGGGCCCTAAGCGTAGATTTTTGAAGGTGTCTCCATATGCATTGATTAAAGTGGTAATAGCATCCTTGTATTGCTGTGTGAGGGCAGTTTGTCAGGATGGCTTGTATCATTGACTGTTCAAAGTCTATGATAATTTTTTGAGGGTAGTAATTATTAGTGTCTTGCTTTACTTTGGTTACGAGTTCTAGGTAGTGGTTAGTTTGTTTGGTAACAGGGCATATATAAAGGGGATGTTGCTATGTGATACTGTCCATGGATTGTGTATAATTGATAAAATGGTTTTGGACATATTTTAAATGTTCCATCCATCATCCATGTCTCACAATTCTGTAGCTTAAGTAAGTTTGTGGGAGTTGCAAATATTATAATCCTTTTCTCGTTAGATTTATTGTCATAAAGAAGAAATTGCTCTTCATTATGAGTTACAGTGAGTTCAGGTGGTATTTGAATTTCACTGAAAGTTTTGGGGGCAGGTGGGGTGGTCATAGTTGATTTTTTTGTTCTAGCTATTAGTCTTTTTTATGTTGAGACGGAGGGTAATTGGCCAGTTACATGTTCTGGAACTCGGGGGAGTACGTCTTCTAGTATTTCAGTAGTAGGTTTTTGAGAGCTAGTGCCGGCTTCTTTCGGAGTCTCTAAAGCGTCTCTCACTTCTATTTCAGCTATGTTATGGGGTGGTTATGTTCCTTAACATTTAATACAGTAGTTTCTTTTGTTGTAGCCCTCCCATAACATGGATTTGCATATTTGCTGCATTTCCAGTTAATTTTGTCGCCTGTCTGTTTTTCTTGGGTGCAGACATATCCCATATAGCATAATAAACGTTTTTCTTTCTGGGAAGTAATGAATTTTGCTCCTTCAGTCATTCTGATGTTTCAAATGCTATGAGAAATTTATATAAAAAATGTTACATATATTATAATTGTTTTTATTGTAATACAGATTTTCATATACAAAATTATACTTACATACGATGAGATGTTTCTGTTGGTGCTTGGCTTTAGTGTTTCCTTTCATTTTCTGCAGAAAAAAGTTATAATTTTAATAAATTTGTTTAACAGCATTTTCTGTATTTTGGGGTTTGCGTGGTTAGTGGGCGCTTTGGGTTGGGATTTATATTTCTTGCATTAATATAATTGTAATTTATACTTACTTTTTTTGGATGGTGGTTTTTTGATGATGTTTGGAGTTAGTTGAGTGTTGTTCGTAGTTTCCGTAGAGGAGATATAATTAAAATAAATATTACATTAATTATTTAATTATTGTAAAAAGTACTTTACTTATATTTTATAAAGTTGTAACATTAGATTGATATTTTGCTTACTTTGTAAAGTTGAAATCAGAGTTTTCAATGAGGAAGTCCAATGTTGTAGAAGCAATCCGGCAGAGATTCCCCTTATTCTTGTGTTTGTCATTGTAGCATAAAATAATGTTAATTTTTCTTTAGTTTATGTAGTTTGTTTAATAGTTCTTTAAATCTTCTTGGGTTATTTAAGTTGTATGTGTTTTTCATTGGCTGTTACTAATGTTTGTGAATTATTTTGGCAGTTGTTTCCATATTTGGGAAACGCTAATTAATGATCATTTAAACTTTTTTTTATTCTTGATTTATTTAAAAGTATGATAGTATATAATTTGTAATTTTTATTGTTTTGAAGGTATAAAAATAATTATTTATTTTATATATTGTGTTTGTAACGAGCAATTAATTTGGTGGATTTACTTATGTTAAAGTTATTTTTTTTATTTATAATTTATTTAATTTTTATTGTATTTATTTAATATGTTGTGTGTGTTTGTTATATTGTTTATATTTTATTTGTTATGTATTGTGTTATTTGAAATATTTTTAAGGTGTCGATATTTTGTTTTTGACGATAATTGTGTGGTCTATATTTTTGTTTTCGATATTTGTGTTATTTTGTATGTTTATTTGATGTTAACGATATTAGTTATAACGATATTATTAATTTCGATATTAGTGATATCGATGTTAATGTTTGACGATATTTTTGTGTCGATATTTGTATATTTCTTTTAATTAAGTATAGCATATCGATATTTATGTGACCAATATTTGTGTGTGGATAATTTTGTAGGTCGATATTGTGAGTGTCGATGTTATGTCAGTGATCCCTGCTGTGCACACCCTTTTATGTATGGGTGTTGCCATTGGGTGGTTTTCGAAACATAGGTAACTATATCTCCACAATCAAATATGGACGAGTTATCCAAAACACAGTTCTGAACAGAGAGGATACTCCATTTTATACTCTACTATGGACATTCATCAGTATGAAGAGAGAAATTTGCAGAGAGAACAGTTTCTACCCACAGCCTATTTTGCACATGTTATTCTGGGGAGATGTCTCACCGGAGAGAGCAGTGTGTTTTCATATCATGGTCTATATAGATGTTATGTAAGACATACTTTTGTGCATAAAGGTATTTTCAACTCCATACTTTACATGTACTTCTGTTAAACTGGGGAGAGGTGTGACCACAAAGATAAGGCACTCTTCACACCCTAATTTGCACAAGCATTATCTAAGAGACATTTCACAGGAGAGAGGCCAGTCTCTCCACACCCTATACCATGTAGAGTTATCATGCAAGAGATCTGAGTCAGGAAACAGGGGAATTTCTTCTCACAGTCTACTATGCATACCTGTCAGCATCAGCAGAGGTATGAGTAAAGAGATACATTTCTCTCAAACTCTACCAGAGACCTACCCTGGTAAGATGTGTTAACAGAGAGATGAGTCCCTGAAGTGTGAGGACAGAGGCCACTGGTTCACTACACTATACTGTTCATCCAAGGTGTCCTGGAAATAGGTGTTAGTGCAGATGACAGTGTTTCCCTACATACTACTGTATATATCTGAGATGCTGGGGAGGTTGTGTGTAGACAGGGAAATCCATTCCCATACACTAATACATATGGTTATTTCCCTGGGGAGAGGTGTCAGTGGGGAGGGTATGACGTGTTATACTTAGCATGGAATAGTGAGGTCTTACATGTGAGGTTAGTACCATCAGCCCCCTACTTTGCATACTATTGAGCCTGGAAAAGGAGTGAAAGGGTAGGCAGTGTCACTTTACACCCTACTCAACACACTAGTTATCTTCATGCAAGGTCTCAGTAGAGAGGCTAGTCTCTCCCTATAGTCTATTAGTAGGGATTGTAAGAGGTAAGTATTCTAATGAAGGAAAATGTAGATTTTTCCTCTAAAGTACTTTTTACGATCTCACGAGAATCTTGCGGGTTCGTTTAAAAAAGGGTAACGAAAATCTGGTGCATATAAATCATATCTATTACAACAGGACATGTTCAGTGAAAATGCAAATTCCATTATAAAAGTAAGCTCCCGCAAGAGGCCCACAAGAGTCATTCACACTATGTATGAGAGCATCATGGCTCTCGTGAGTGTCTTGCGAGAGTCATCACAGAGGAAAAAGGGGTAACAGTAGAAACAACATACATAATGAAAGTATGGGGTAGCTGTGAAAAGAGCTGTTTTAATTAACATTTTTTAACAAGAATGTTTTTGTGTTTTTAACATTTTTAACCTTTTTTGTATTTTTGTTTTAAAAAAGGGTACAATAAAACAAGAAATTGGGAGTAAACAAAATAACATCCCCTTCAAAAGAAAGGGGAGAAAAAACTAGTAAAATAAATCTAAGAAAGAAACTACTCCCTAGGTGGTCATTTATGATCCTGGACGAGCCTGTCCCGTCCACCCCTGCTTGTCTCAGAAGAGAAAATTATCTCCTTGCATGAGCAGCAAAAAGAGGGCTTGTTCGTATAAGCTGAGTTGCTATCTGCTTTAGCGGTGAGTACCTCGGCAGGCACAGTGTCACCAGGTTGAAAAGATGTGGACGTCCTTGATGAGTTATCAAGCTCTGCAGCGCATGCTAACTCAGCCCGAGCAAGGCGTTGAGGGTGCATAGCCCTCAAATGTCACCTCATCCCAGTGGTACTCATGCTGCATTGTTTGTTCCGGCTGCCCCTACTTAACTCCTTTTTTGCATATTTTACAAATCACATATTTCTCTAATACATTTTCCCCCCTGGGCTCATTTAAAAACATTCCCACACCAAGGACTCCTTGGGTGAATGAGGTGGCTAAGTTGCATGAAAAGCAGTAGGGTTCTCATCTGAATCAGAGGATGGCATTCTGAAGACAGAAAATCAACAATGTCACAGAGCTAGCCAAAAAGGTCTAACCACAGCAAAACCCAATAGGTAAATGAACCAACAAGGAAGGAATCCTTCTTTGCTAAATAAAGATATGCATATGAACCAATCGCAATTCTTCCTTGGGTTGCTTTCCTCTCATGGGTGTCGCTTCGGTGTCTCACGAGAAGCCCACGAGATTGTAAAAGCAGAGAACTTTCTTCATATCTCTCAACTGTTTATATACTTTAAGGAGCACTTCTCATGACTTACTTTCTTCAAAACAACATAAATACCCTGTTATGAACTTAATTCCAAATGTACAATTGTGCGAGTGGATTGTGAGAGCTGGACAGGAAGTACAGCCCCCTTGTAGTCAACACATAGGGATTGTGTGTTCAACTCCTGCGATCGTCTCGTGAGAGCCGTAAGTTCGTAAACAAAATAATTAATACAATATGCATACTGTAATGACTCAATTATTAAAGATTAGCATTCAAAAATAACTCATCACATGAAAAAGAACTCTGTACAATAACTACGATTTCGCGAGCCTCCTGCGAGAGCGATCACACACCTTAACAAGCATTTGCAAAGCAATAGGTCTCACATTTGCGAGAGTTTGAGCTATTGGCATTGTAAATGCCTTTTATTTATGTGTTTAAAAAACCTGCAAGCGGTGCGTAAACACCGCTTGCAGGTTTTGTTAACACATAAATAAAAGGCATTGCCATTTGCAATGCCAATAGGTCAAACTCTTCCAAAGGCGAGACCTTTGTGGCACCCACGCTTTAGACTTCAACATTGTAAGCTAAAGCGCGGGTGCCGCAAAAGCTTCAGAAGTACAGAACAAGATGTTGAAAGCTAAAGCGCGGGTGACGCGATTGTAACAAAAGTAAATAAATAGAAAAATATGGAGGCCACATGTTTTTTTTCTATTTATATGCTTTTGTTACACTAAGGGGTCGATTCCGATTCCGTTTGTAAAGTGAACCGACCGACACGTCCCGGGATAAAGTACCGACCGACACGTCTCGCCGCCGTACGACCCGCGCAGTACGATGGAAAGCCTGTGAATACCAACCGACTCAGCCAAACATGAACCGGACGACCGAGCCGTACGGAAAAATGGCTTCTGGCCGGAAAAAGCCCTCGAGCAGTACCGTCCGACACGTACCCGGAACGGAGCCGAGCGACACGTACCCGTGACGTACGAGTTGCAAAGTACGATGCCAGACGCGGGAAACACGAACGACTCGCATGGAGCACAAGCCGCACGACCGACACGCACACGATACAAACACTCAAACCAACGGACTCCGCCCGCGACCGACTCGAACTCCCGCGAGCGAAACGAACGCCCACGACCGAGTCGAACGCCCATTGACCGAGTCGCACACGACATACACAACACAGCATAACAACAGCGTGAAAGGCTCGGAGAAGCCTGTACGACTCACCAGCAGCGTCCGGCACGGTCAGAAGAACATCTCGTACACACACACAAACAACAGCTGACCAAACACAAAAAAAGGACCAAACAAGCACTGACAACGGAAATATATAAAAAAATTATAATCAATTAAGAGAGACACACCCACAACTCAACATATTTAAAGGCCACCAATCACTCCCATGAGCCATTGCCATTTCCTGAGAACCTCCACACACACAACTCTGCTGACACACACCATTGCCATCTCACCAACAGCATTCACACACCCACACCCACAAACCTCACTTGCACCCTCACACACACACACACCAATCACCACCACCACCACCCCACCACGACCCCAAACCCCCCCATCCACCCCACCCTCACCACCAACACCACCCCCCACTACCCCAAACCCCCCATCCACTCACCCCTCACCACTACCACACACCCCCAACACCAGTACCCCAACCCCCCATCCACCACCCCTCACCACTACCACCACCAACCCCCCCACCCCCCAACACCACAACCACAACTCCCCCATCCACCCCCCTCACCACTACCACCACCACCACCACCCCCAACACCACAACCACAACTCCCCCATCCACCCCCCTCACCACCACCACCAACCCACCACCCTCGACACCACCACCCCCACCACCATGCCCCCCAAGAAGAATCCAAAGTTCACAGATAGTGAGTTGACAGTGTTGGTAGATGAAATCATCAGAGTAGAGCCACATTTGTTTGGCACATTGGTACAGAAGACCCCCATGTCCCAGAAGGCCAAGATGTGGGAGAGAATCGTCAACAAGGTGAACGCACAAGCACCTTGTTTGCGCACAAAGGACGACTGCCAGAACAGGTGGTATGACGTGCGCAGGAGGGTCAAGAAGCTGCTGGAGAAGGACCATCAGCTCAGCAAGCACACCGGCAGCGGCCCTCCTGCCAAACCCGTTTACTTCCGGTCCTGGGAGGAGAAGGTGCAGGCCATCTTACCACCGGAGAGCATACATGGTCTGACTGACATCCCAGAGCCTGGTGAGTACACAAATAAGAGACTCAAGATTGTGGGGCCATGTACACATGTCACCGTCAAGGGGACAGGCAAAACAACTTCCGTCAACAAAGCCACAGTAACACAAACAAAGTCATCCCTACAGCCATATGCCTGGCACAGCAACACAACACCTGCTATCTCATACCAACATTGAACTATGTCATCACGTGTACAAACCTAGCAAAAATCAGAGCAACTCAGTGCCACAAAACCCCAACAGACACTGCCACACAGTCTGCCACCACTGTCACACCACCTCACAGGGAACCTGACCCACAGGAAGGAAGCTCGGGGATGTTGGGGAAGTCAGTGTAGCCAAAAGCATGATGGGAGTTGTAGTCACAGCCAATAGTCCCCCTCACAAATGGACCAACAACACCACTTCTAACCATGCGCACCTCACAGGCAGTGGAAATGTACCCTCAAGATGGCTGACACTGGGTCCTGCTGTGGGGAGCACAAGGCCCTGATGGGCTATGTGCACATACCAAATGCAGGACCCTGATGCCTGACATCCTGAAAGTCAACTGCCACTCCCTGCAAGGGAAGCATACACAATAGTGGCCCATCTGGCCATGGAGGGAGAAACACTGCCAGCTCTGACCATGCCCACCACCATGTGCTGTCACACACCCCTCAACACAAACTCCACACAACTCACCTGGGAGAAGGCATTTACCCACACTTCATGCAAACAACACCCAAGACCCACCATACTGGCTACTGCTGTGTGACGTACAGGGACTGTTGCTACTTGTGTACAACCACCACTACACCACTGACTCACAACCTCAACATCAACCCACACTCACCGACATTGAAGCATGTCTCTGTGTGAATTGCCTGGCCCCTGGGGGAGGAGGAGGTACTGCAATGACACTGAAAACCATTGAGGCAGCTGCAAATCACATCTTCCCAGCAAAAACTAACAGCAGCCCTGGGAACACACACTGCCAAACCAAAGAGCAGGGCAAGATGGCTGACACATGGATACAATGTATGAGTAGGCTGCTAGTCACACACACGCATCGACCAACCCAATCACAGTCACACTGCCAGCTATTGCAAATGTACCTTTGCACTCAACTTCCGGGGATGCAGTGTCCCAGGGACCCCCTCTGGCCTGGACGGGTAGGCGCGGATTGTAGTTGACAAGTGCAGAAATGCAGACATACCACAGAGATCCAAACACACAGCAACTCACAGACACAGCAGTGACAGGGGACACCTGACTGACTACAATGGACCCACCAACATCCCTCACACTGTAGCATGCTGACATACACTCAAACCCCCGTTGTCAGCCACATGATACGCAGACATTGTCCAGTATTGTAGGCATCATCCACACCACACAGCACTCACTGACATGGACACTGTGGACACAAGGACTAACATGGGCTGCACTGGAGCAGGCATGCAACTCACAGCTGAAGCAACCGAACACACACCTCTGGTCACGACTCTAGTAAAGAAAGACAGCCGCAGCGAACAGTCCATACCACCATGGAGGACATTGACATCACAAAGCATGTGTGCAACCACAAAACTCAGACACAACTCCATTAGCAACAGTGACACCATCACCTGTGTGAAATGGGATGTGGACTGGGGACACAGACAACACAGAAGAGAACATCAGGACAACCCGGGCATGCTGGACTGTGACCAGGTTGAGCAGACACACTAATGTGATGCACATTGACTGACACAAACTGCCATTACACATGCCCCAAACAGAGATCCCAAACTAGGTGCCTTTGCAAGGATGCCAGCGTCAAAGCACAAATGTTGACAGGGATGAAACACCTGTGTCAGGCATGTGTCAGCACCAGTGTAGGAATGGCACAGTACAGTCCAGCGTGCAATTAAGATGCCAGGCAGGCAGACAGCTAGACATGACAACCAAAGTGCCTCAGGGTGTCAGGTGAATGCACCACACTAATGGAAATCTCCGTCAGTGACAAAGTAGGATGATGCAATGGACAGGCATGCAACACCAACCACAGTGGCCAATGTCATGTGTATGAACCATTGATGTCCATGAATACATCACTAACATTGTGTCTTCCTTCCAAACACAGGGGCAGATGTGGACTCAACCACAGACGAGGAAGAGTCCCAGTCCCAGGCTCCGGTGGACCCACCTGGCTCCGGTGGCGCACAGTCTCACTGCTCGTCGGACGACACCCAAGCTGGCCCCTCCGGTCTCGGCCCTCATGCAGCCCCTCGGCAACATTCACCTGCCCCCCTTGCAACCACCCCTGCAACTGCTGATACACCGCAAGCCACCCCTGCCAACACGGACAGACCTACCGAACCATCAGACGGCACAGGGTCACAGGGCACCAGGGCACCTGACAACAGCAACAACATCCAAGATCCCCCTGTGACACCTGTGCGGGACACCACAGGTGCTGGCCGTGTGGCGAGGGGTGGTGGGAGGGGTGGGAGGCCGAGCAGAGGCTCCACTGAGGGTGCGGGGCTGCAGGATGACACCCACCTGGAACGCATCATGGATGCGTACCAGGAGAGCACCGGAGGGTTCAGCCAGGTAGTGGGGATCCTCACGGACATCAAAGAACAGCAGGCTGCCCACCATGCCCGCTTGGACTCCCACATGTCCCGTGTTGAAACACACCTGTCAAATATGGAGTCCAAGTGGGATACCATGGAAGATATAGCAGTGGTGCACCGGGAAATGTTGACCTGCCTCCGCCAGATCAGCACCAACTTGAGCCCACCTCCCTGTGCGACGACTACATCTCGGGCAACAACATCTGCCACCGCCACAGAGAGTGAGGGGGGTCTGGTGGAGGCCCCCGTGCACAGCAGCAGCCTGCAGGTGAGGCTCCCCCTGAGAAGAAGAAGAGGGGTCGTCCGGTGAGGAACAAGTGAGACGAAGATGCCCATGCACATCCCCCAGGAAACCAACACCTGTTCTGGACAGTGACCTTTGTGTGCAAACCGTTCACCTTGTTGTACGACATCGTACTCCCCCACATGACATGGAGGGTCTGAGTTGGAACAATGTGCTTAACGACTGTGGACTGTACTCTAGACATTTCATCTACCAACACTCCTAACTTGTTATCTGTGAACTTTGGATTCTAAAGCCAACTGACAACACTCCCAATCCTGAGCACCATCCCCACTTATGTGCCAATAAATTCACCTAAACACAAGACGTGACTCTGTGGTTATTGAGAGGTTGCCAGTGGCATGTACATCTGGATGTGCTGAAGAACACTGTGCATGCAAACCTGTACTGTGATGAGTACACTGTCATGTCAGTCAGGCCAATGTGCCACATATGTGGGAGACACACCACCAGGTCTACTTTACACATGCTCACCACGTCCAACCAATTCATTGCCAACATCAATGTTGACAAGCAAGCCTGTGGTATGCACAAACTACACACCCAACCTGAGTCAGTGGTGACAGGCCCACAAGTGCAGTACGTCAATGTCAGTCTGATGTGTAGGCACAAGCAACACACATCAGAAGGTGCAGCACAGTTTATTGTCAGGCAATTGCCACATGTCCCTTATTACACACATGCAAGCTAGCAACACCTGACAGTGGGCACACGGTCACCAAGTGGATAACTACGGAAGTCCTGGGGTGCCTGGCACATCACTCGTCGGGACACTAACGACTCCATCCTGGCAGTGGAGCATGGGCATCAGGGGTCTCTGTACACCAAACAACAGCCACAGTACCCTGTGAAGGACAGACAGAAACACAATTGTTAACACTGCATGACGCCATACAACTGCAACACACATGGCAAACACAAATCACAGACTACACCACCCCAAAATACTAATCATCACACAACTGGTGGGGAGTACAGGTAAACTGGATGGACACATCACTGCAGGCATCCACACAAGTAGCACACAGCCACACGCAAGGTGCACCACACACACAAAACATGCACACACAACACATTTACAACACATCACTGTATACTCACATTCAGGAGAAGAAGTTGTTGATGAGCTGTGTGCGGACATCCTCCGCAGCCTCATCATCGCTACTGGCATCCTGGCCCAGGCCAGGATCCTCCACAGGTGGCGGGTGTTGGTCATTGTCATCCTGGATGAGGGCCACCTCCCTTCGCACTGCCAGATTGTGCAGCATGCATGCTACGATGATGATCCGGCACACCTTAGCAGGGGCATACGGGAGGGCACCTCCTGTCTTGTCTAAACACCTGAAGCGGCTCTTCAGGAGTCCAAATGTCCGCTCTATCACCCTCCTGGTACGACCATGTGCCTGGTTGTAGCGCATCTCGGCTGGTGTCACAGGGTTCCTCAGGGGTGTCAGCAACCATGGCATGTTGGGATATCCAGAGTCACCTACATACAGACACATGCACATTAGAGGAGTTGGAGAAAAACAGGTAGCAAACAATTGGCAGGCACACACAGTGAGGAAAAGTCAGTACACACCAACAAGCCAGGCACGTAGATTCTGCATCCGTGACATCAGTCTAGGGACACGACTACTCCTCATCACATAGGCATCATGCGCAGACCCAGGGAAACGGGCACACACATGGGAGATTGTCATGTCCGCCAAACAAACCACCAGAGCATTGATGGAGTGGAAATGCTTGCGGTTCCTGTATGGCAGCTCATGTGCCTGTGGTGGCACCAAAGCCACATGTGTCCCGTCAATGGAGCCAATGACATTTGGCATCCTCCCCAGGGCATAGAAGTCACCCTTTATGTCTGCAAGTCGTTGGGGTGTGGGGAAATAGATGTACAGGTCCAGGAAATGTAACATGGCCTCCAACACATCCCGAAGCACCCGACTGAACATTGTCTGTGACATCCCTCCACCAGAAGACACAGTGTACTGGAAGGTACCCGTCGCAAAGAAATGAAGGGCTGCCATCACCTTCACCTTGGGGGTCAGTGCCGTCGGGTATGGCCGGCCAGGTTGCAGGTGTGGGCCCAACTGCCCTGCCAACTCCTCAATCACTGCCCTGGTGAAACGGTACTTTCTAATGGACTCACGTTCCACCATCGTTGCCAGGTCCGGGAATGGCCTAGGTACATTTGGGGCCCTGCAGTACAGACAGAAACAAAGAATGAAGGCACACCCTCCAGCAATGTCACAAAGCCACAGCAACACAGCCCATCATAAACAAACACATAACACAATGAGCTGAGGTGGTTGCCACAGGTTGCAGACACTAATGTCCCATACATGGCATCAACGCACATTGAAGCCCAAGATGTGCACATGACAGGGCCCCTGTTGTGCCATGACAAAGCAATGGGCCCTAGCACAGTACATCTGCCCTGTTGCCACCTACCACACAAAGCCCACAGTGACTAGTGAGGACAGATATTTTCTCCACATCACAGCTCCCTGACTGACAGTTACACAGGCATGATGTGACGTATCGTTGACATTACACACAACAAGCATGTTAGCCACAGTCCATGTGCCCTGTCGCCACAAGAGGACATATGTAGGTGTCTGTGCCACCCCCACACAACAACACTGTGCATGTACAAACCAATGTGATGTGTGGATCAGCTCACATTGGATCACTGACAGATCACACCACATGCACACAGATAGTGTATGGACATCACAATGTCGACACTGGTTCACCCTGCTTTGAAGCTACTAACACTGATGAGACAGGGTACATGTGACACGACACACACGCACATCCTGGCTGGGACTGTGTCCATTGCCAATGTCCTGTACTGCATTGCTGCACCCCCTGTGGCAATGGGCACACCACACATGTATGTGTCCACCCACATCCGGGTCCAGCCTGGGAGTGCTTGTCAACAAGTGGCACACGACCAAACACATCCTGTGCCCCCAGACACACACATAAGAGGCAGCCATACATGACTGGGGACACACTGTGGCACAGGCAGTGGTGCCATTGGTGTGCCCCATAGTCCCTAGCTAGTGACAGAGGATGGCATATGTCAGGAATTGACAGCAAGGCTGACCAACACGTTCAATGTCCCCAAAACCAAAATAACTTGTTTGGACCGAGCCGTGCGCACGTCTGGGCCATACAATACAATGGCGACGGACGCATGTGACGCGTCGGTCGTGTATGGACCGAGCCGCGCGCATGTCTGGGACATACAATACAATGGCGACGGACGCGTGTGACGTGTCGGTCGTGTATGGACCGAGCCGCGCGCACGTCTTGCCCATTGAATCTGATGGAGACGGGTGTGTGTTGCCATTCAAAATCCGCGTAGTACAGTCATTTGCCGGGCCCTGCACCCTCATTGGCCATGAGCTGTCATGGTGATGGACGCGGATTTGAACGAGGCGTGTGCAGGAAATTCAGTTGGAGTCGTACAACATTGTTGCAATTGCCAGTGTGTCATGGAGGTGATGTTTTAAATGATGCTGAAGGCGTGTACGAGTCGTGCTATCCCATGGATTGGCCAAATTCATAGGATGCAAGCTTTTTGGACCTATCCCTTTGTACCCCAGGGCAGACATGCCTCCACAGCACAGATATAAGGCTGCCTGGCCCCCAGAGAACCCACTTGCCTGCACCACATGCTACTGGAGCACATCAAGTTCATCACTGCTGCTGTCTCTGCTTCCTCTGGCTTCAATGATGGCACGTACTGTGGAGAGGGCCCCAGCCTTCAGTGAGGAGGAGAACCAGGCCCTGCTGGACGGGCTCCTGCCGCAGTACACCAAGCTCTATGGGAAACCAGGGGAGCAGGTGAGTGTGCTGTCCACTGCTTTGCTAATTGTGCTACTGGTCTGACCAGCAGCAGCATTAGTGTGTACACCAGTGGCTTGGTTGCCCACTGACTACTGCTCTTGCCACAAATGGGGCACCCACATGTACTGCACAGTTGCAGTGCAGTGCAAGGTGGATTGTCACTAGGTTCCCTTCCCAGGCCATGTCTCAAAGTTGTGAGTGCTGGACACCGGTCCCTCAACCATAGTTGCACCACCTGTGTACCTCATTAGCCTTGCTGATGCCCACATGTGTGACTGCCTGTGTGTTGCACTAATATGTTGCCAGTGTAGTAATGTCCTCTGCACTTTGTCATCCTCACAGGTTGCTGCCCAGAAGAAGCATGAGATCTGGATGAGCATCGTCCGGGCGGTGAGATCCGTGGGGGTCTACAGGCGCAGGATCCGCAACTGCCAAAAGAGGTGGCAGGACCTTCGGGGCTGGACCCGGAGGATCGCACGGGTCCAGCTGAAGCTGTCGCCTCCACGCAGGAGGGGCGGACACCGGACCCTGACCCCCCACATGCTCCGGATCCTGGCGGTGGTCTTCCCGGACCTGGATGGGCAGCTGAAGGCCAGACAGCAGCAAGGAGGGGGTGAGTACATGACTGCACTGTGTGCTGTGTCTGACATGCTATGTGCCCCCTCTGGCCTGGTAACACCTCAACAGTACATTGTTCAGTTGATCCAGGACCCATGTCCCTCTCTGGTGACTTGCCCCCTTCTCATCTGTTTGCCAGGTGTTGCTTTTTCTGTCTGGGCATAGTGTCACGTGGAAACTGTGCCCTTACATGTGAAGGTGCATGGGATGTGGGCCAGCATTGCTTCAGGGGACTCAGTGTTGTGCTTCAAGGGTGGGACCATTGTACAGTACATGCCAGGGTCCTGGTATTTATCTGCATGTACTCCTGTCATGTGGCCAATTGACAGCTCGGGCTCACCACATGTGCCTGGGGCATTCGGCACACACCCATGCTGCTGGTTGGGTAAACTGTTGGGGCCTCTGGAGCATGTACCTCAAGTGTGTCACACATGCACAGCCACCTGCCTACTGTCCATGGCTATCACCTGTTCCACGTGGAGCAGGACAGTCATGGCTAGTCCAGGGCATGCTACAGTCTGTACTCCCACTCCCGTGTCTCGGTTGGCACTTTGTGCCAGGTGACCAGTTCCCTCAGGTGTCTGCCCCTGTGTCATTGTGCTGTGGCACCGTTGTCAGGCCCACTGGTGTGTACATGGGTTTGGGGTCAGCATGCAATCTGAGATGTACCCATGTGAGACAATACCTCTGTGACATGTATGGATGTGATGACTTGACCGTGCACAATGGTGCCTGCAACTAGGTAGTTCCAGCAGCTGGGTGTCATTCACAGCAGAGTGCGAGTTGCTCAGCTTCAGAGTGCCCTGTCCCATGTCTCTCATGCGTCCAATGGGTCTGGGGTGGGCACATCAGAATCCAGACGATGTTGTTACTGTGGATGGTCATGTGTAGTTGTCAGCTACAGAGTTTGCAGGCCCCATGTCCTGGGAATGTGACACAGTGGTGACAGTTGTTGTGGGGCTGCCCTGCCCCCTGTGACTGGAGACTGTGATGTATGATCTCACAGGCATGGCTGAGCCATGGGACTACACTACCTAGGGGTGATCCAGCAGGAGTGTGTCATGTGCAACATGCACTCCATTGTGCCAAGGTATGCAGGACTTGCGGGGATCAGGATGTCTGGTGCATGTACTCAGCCCCAGCCTCTCAGATGCAACACTGGCCATCCCTACGTCCAGGCAAATGTACAGGTCCATTGTCAGCAGATGTGATGTGTGCATGTTGACAGACCACTACGTATTTTCCGGTCTTGTCAAGTAATGGGTAGGTGGTGCATGTGTCTGCAGTGGGGTGTAGGGATCCTACATGCGCAAGACAGATGGGTGCAAGGGCAGGAGGGATGTGAATGCCATGCTCGACTCTCAGACTAACCATTGGCCTATGCAAATCTGTGTGAGCACTCCTAGCAAAGTTCAACTGATTGATGCCCGCACTTGGCCACTGATGTGCTGTACTTTCTGTGGTGTGTGTGGTCAGTGCAGATGACTAATGTGTTTTCATTCTATTTTCCCTGTGCAGATACAGACACGGACACAGAGGGAGACCGCTCCACGGACCAGGGGGAGCCAGAGAGCCAGACTGGGTCGGAATTTGAGGAGTCGGAGGGACCCAGTGGCACGGAGGGCGAGGGAGTGGGTCTGTGGGCTCCTCGGCAAACACCACCGCAGCTGAGGACCACAGCAGCAGTGACGAGGACTTCCTTGTGGAGGCGGGTGGCAGCAGCCACCATCCAACACCTGTTGAGGTTGTCCCCGCCCCCACCATCACTGCCCTCCCCATGGCTCCCACATCTAAGGTCCGTGGAGGCGCCCGTGTTCATGGGCATGTCTCCTTCCAGTCAGGCACCGCACCCCTACCCCTGTGTCCCCTGCAGCCCTGAGTGAGGAGTCTGTCGACCTGCTGCGGCAGATCCATGTGGGGCAGTCATCCATGCTGCGTGTCTTCCATGTGCACACGGGTCTGTTGAACCAGCTGGTGTCGTACATGGAGGGCATGTCATCATCCATGTCTGCCCTACAGAGGACCAGTCAGGGCATGGCCTCCTCACTGACGGCTGCAGTGTCCCTCCTCCAGCAGTCCCTCCCCCTCCTGCCCCTGCCCCATCCCCTACTCCCAGCACCCTACCTGTCCAACTCACACACACACCTGCACCATCATTGCACACAACAGACCCAGGCACTACACACACACCCAAGTCAAAGTCTAAACATGCATGCACGCATACTCAGGGGACTGAACATACACTCACCGGGGATGGGTCAGACACACACACACACACACGCATCCACAGGCACTCCGCAGTCCTCCGAAGCCTCACCCTCCACAGCCCCTTCCACGGCCCCTTCCACTGCCTCAACTGCATCCCCAGCTGCAAAGAGAGTCTTCCTGGTCGACCTCGGACTCTTCCCCACTGATCCATCCACACCAGCACACAAGGGGAAGAGGGGGTCCGGCCACACAGAGGGGGTGTCCCTCGCCCCCAGACACCCTCCCCCAGGCGCAGGCAGGCTGAGACCCCACGCCGCAGGTCCCCCCGCACCCGGAAGAGCAAGACCCCACCACCGGCCCAACACTCCACCAGACAGTCTCCACCCGCCATCCCCCAGGCTCCCACTCCACAGGTCCCACCACCACACCCTGCCCCAGGTTCACCCACCCACCGCTACCGCATCCCCAAGATGCTCAGGCCTTCCCCCTGCCTCTTGCTCTTCCAGCACCCCACACCCCACTCAGCCTGTGTGTGGCACTGCTGTGGAGGGCGTGCCCTCCCCTCTGTCCTGCCCACATCACCGGATCCACTTCCTGCTCCCCTGGGGATGGGCACTGCAGTGGAGTCTCTGCCCTCCCGGTCTGACTTGGGCACTGCAGTGGGTTCCGTGTCCACTCCCTCTGACCTGCCCACTGCAGTTGTGCCGGCACCCACTGCTCCTGACTTGTGCCCCCCAGTTGTGCCGGCACCCACTGCTCCTGACTTGTGCCCCCCAGTCGTGCCGGCACCCACCCTGTCAGACTCCTCCGCTGCAGCTGCCGCTCCTGCACCCACCAGCCCTTCCCTGCCTGTTTCTGTAGACCCATGATCCTGTACCTGCGGTGCCTGGCTGGCCTCTATGTATGCCCCTCCCAGGGGTATGTCCCCTTCCGTTGGCAGTGCAGGCAAGCCAAATGTGGCATTTGGACACTTGACCCTGTTGGGTCTGTTTATGGACTGGCCATAGGCCTTCATGTTTTTCTTCTTGTTTTCCATTTCACAAATAACTCGGCTGAATAAAAGCTCCTTTTTGTTCACTAGTGGTTTTGCTTCAGATGTACATGATGTTGTTGATACTTGACATGCCCTTGCTCCAGTGATGGTGTATTCCATGGCTGGGAAATGTAGTGTCACTGTGCTGGGGACCATGTGGGCCATGGGGGGTATGTCCTGTTGGGGTGTGTATCCATGTCATCCTTTGCAGCAATCTGACGGGGTCATGATTATGGTCTTTGGAAATGTGTTATCTATCTTTTGTTAGCAATGTCTCATCAGTGTCTTACACACATGCACACCTGTTGGCCTTGGCATGGTTCAATTGGGCCATTTCACTGACTCTGTGGCCATCTCCAATGGACATGCAAGTGTATGCATCTATGTGGATGGACTCATCTGTGTCCTCAGTGCTACTTCATCTACATGTGTGTTGACTCTGTGCAGTTGACTCAGGGGACCCTCCCGTGCCCAGGCTGCTGTTACCAGGGCCACCAATGTGTGGTATATGTTAGCTGTGTGACAAAGTATACTGCTGACATGCTGGTGGCCTGCATGGACAACATATGGCACAGCTTTCCTTCCACAGGAGTGGAGTCCCCTCATGTCACTGTGCTGATGGGGGTTGAGACCCCATTTGCACAGTGCTCTACATATGCTGCATGTGTGATCCCCACACTTACCTTCATGTCACTGTGCTGATGGGGGTTGAGACCCCATTAGCACAGTGCTCTACATATGCTGCATGTGTGATCCCCACACTTACCTTCATGTCACTGTGCTGATGGGGGTTGAGACCCCATTAGCACAGTGCTCTACATATGCTGCATGTGTGATCCCCACACTTACCTTCATGTCACTGTGCTGATGGGGGTTGAGACCCCATTAGCACAGTGCTCTACATATGCTGCATGTGTGATCCCCACACTTACCTTCCTGTCACTGTGCTGATGGGGGTTGAGACCCCATTGGCACAGTGCTCTACATATGGTGCTGTTTAGTACCACACAGTTACCTTTTGTACACTCAAGTGATGGGTGTTGAGGCCATTACTGCAGTGCTCATGTGAGGCTTGGCTTGTGTTAGCCACACTATGGTATTGCAGACACGTGTTGTGAGTTACATTGTGTGTACATGGTCATGTTCACTGTGGTGGGTATTGTACACAGACTACATGTGGTCATGAGGTTGTTGTGGATATCCTTTGGTTTGTAGTCCTTATGTTGGGGTATGGGGTATGTGTGACACATCACCCATCCTATGTGTGTGGGCATTGGTAGTGGTACTCACACAGTTCACTATTGGTGGTGGTGACAGGCAAGAGGCCCACTATGGGTGGGGGTGTGAGTGGTGACAGGCAAGAGGCCCCCTATGGGTGGGGGTGTGAGTAGTCCCAGCCAAGAGGCCCACTATGGGTGGGGGTGAGAGTAGTTCCAGCCAAGAGGCCCCCTATGGGTGGGGGTGTGAGTGGTGACAGGCAAGAGGCCCCCTATGGGTGGGGGTGTGAGTGGTGACAGGCAAGAGGCCCACTATGGGTGGGGGTGTGAGTGGTGACAGGCAAGAGGCCCCCTATGGGTGGGGGTGTGAGTAGTCCCAGCCAAGAGGCCCACTATGGGTGGGGGTGAGAGTAGTCCCAGCCAAGAGTCCCCCTATGGGTGGGGGTGTGAGTGGTGACAGGCAAGAGGCCCCCTATGGGTGGGGGTGTGAGTAGTCCCAGACAAGAGGCCCACTATGGGTGGGGGTGTGAGTGGTGACAGGCAAGAGGCCCCTATGGGTGGGGGTGATGGTCAAGGGGGGCCTGGGTGTTTGTCACAGGTTTACTGGTACGTGTCGGCTGTTTGTTTGGGGGGTGTCTCTTACCGTCTCCGTCGTTGGCGTCTGTTCCGGATCAGTCCATGGATGTAGAGGATCGGTATGACCTGTGCGATGGGATTCATGTCGACACCGTCTCGTCTGCACTGGTCGTTGGTTCGTTTCGTCCCAGTTGTAGGCTTGTGCGTCTCGTGTCCGGGGATCGTGTTGTGGCGCGAATCGTTCCTTTCATGCAGCTTCTCCGGATGCTGTGACGTGCCGTACGTGTCGACTCGCTCGGCGCATAGGAAGTGCGCATCGTACTTGTCCGGCCGGAAACAGCTCTGACATAGCCCCCGTGCGAGTCGATTCTGCGTTTACGGGACCGGGTCGTAGGGAGAATTGAGTATTTATTTGGCGAGTTCGTGTCGGTCGTGTTTTCGGCACATGCACGCATCGTACTTGATCGGCAGGACTGACCGGCTCCCGGGACGAGTCGGTCGGGAGGTAAGCGTCCGGACGGCTCTTTTTGAGCTGTCCGACCCGAATCGGAATCGGCCCCTAAAAAGTAAACAAACAGAAAATTCTCATTTTTTCTTTCTTTTTGTTTAAACTTAAAGCGGCACCCGCGCTTTAGCTTAAGATGTTTAAAGTTGAAGCACGGGCGCCGTCAATTTAAAAAAAAACATAAAAATAAAGGCAAGCGGCCGTGTTTGGCTAGCAAATAACAAAAAAAAGCACACCCGCCATTATTATTGCAGAGGCGTGCCACGCTGAATGAAAGAAATGAAAAAAAAAATGCATTGAGGGAGAGCATGTCCTGCCTGCAACAGCAGTTAAGACAAAGCTATTTAAGAAAATAGTGCGGCGAGGCTGTAATAAAACCCTACCAAGTAACAACACATGTGACAGGGGTGTGCTCCTGGGAGGTGGCACTAAGGAGGGACTACTATGCCTATTGACCATTTACAAAGGGCAGGGATAGGAGCCAATTAAAAAGATGCGTGGAACGTGGGTGGAGCTTCATACCCTATCCTGAATACTGCATGTCTCAAAGAGACAGCGCAAGCCCTGCCTAGGCAAGACCTAAAAATGGATGTACATAGTGAAAACACTGACTTTACAGTATAGGAAAAAATTATCAGGGTCTTTGAAATACACAGCCTTATTTTGATGTCGGGCGAAATTGCTTCCGCCCGACACAGACTCGGTCCTGGGACCGACCGACACCAGGTCGGCAGTCCCGACCGCCTCATTAGGATGTGACCGAACACTGTTCGGTCGCATTCCTACATTTCACTATGGGAGCATGCATTACGGCCTTAAACCGGCTGTGATGCATGCTCCCATAGTGAAATGGGAGGTGTGGTTCAACCCTGCACCCTGTGGCAGGCACCTCAAGGTGCCTGCCACACAGTGCAGGGATCAGCAGGGGGCACCATCGGTGCCCCCTCGGACTCCAACCGGAGGCCATGCACCAAGCAGGGCCCCCAAAAACGCTTTCCGACATGGGGGCCGATTCCGATTCGGGCCGGAAAATGTACCGACCGACTCGGTACGGGAATTTAGTCCGACCGACACGTACCGGCGCTGCCCGACCTGCGTAGTACGATGAAATGCATGTGAATCACGACCGACTCGTACGGAACACAAGCCGAACGACCGAACCGCACGGAAACCAGCCATCCGGCCGGGAAACAACGCGAATCGAACCGACCGACACGCACCAGGAATGAACCCGAACGAAACGTACCCGCGAACTCCGACCCGCGCAGTACAATGCAATGCGTGCAAAACCAGACCGAGTCGCACGGAAACCAAGCCGTACGACCGCCACGCATACAAAACCCAGCCGAGGCAACCCAATACTCCGCGACCTGACGCGTACGCCGCACATGAAACACAGCAGAAACACAGCGTGAACGACTCGGAGAAGCTCGCACGAGACAACTGCAGCGTCCTACTCGGTCAGAAGAACGTCTCCTACATGCCCCAAAACTACAAAGGAAAAAATACAAAAAAAAGGGCCAAACAAGCAATTACAAAGCCAATAAATACTGGGGGGGAACATGGAACAAAGACACACCCACAACTCCACCCATATAAAGGCCACAAATCCGTACCATGATCCTTTGCAAATTCAACTGACCTGCCAGCACAGAACACCATCAGACAGCAACCACAGACACACTCACAGCTCATCCATCACACAAGCCACACACCATCAGCACCTCAACAAATAGCACCCTCACATACACCCAGCAAAACCTACACTCACACACCCTCACTTGCACACCCACACATACATCAATCACCACCACCACCCATCACCATGCCCCCAAAGAAGAATCCAAAGTTCCTAGACAGTGAATTGGAAGTCCTGGTAGATGAGATCCTCAGGGTAGAGCCACAGTTGTTTGGTACATTGGTCCAACAGACCCCCATGTCGCAGAAAACCAAGATGTGGGAGAGGATCGTCGACAGGGTGAACGCACAATCACCATGTTTGCGCACAAAGGAAGACATCCAGAACAGGTGGTATGATGTGCGCAGGAGGGTCAAGGACCTACTAAAGAAGGATTACGCCTTGAGCCAACACACCGGCAGTGGCCCTCCTGCCAAACCAGTATACCTCAGGCCCTGGGAGGAGAAGGTGCGGGCCATCCTACCACCAGTGAGCGTATATGGACTATCAAACATCCCAGAGCCTGGTGAGTACACAACAAATATACACAATATTGTGTGACAATACACACACATCACTGTCAAGGGGATAGTCAAACCATGCACCCTTAGCAAATCCACAGCAACCAAAAGATAATCATCCCAAGATGTGTATGTCAGTCAGATAAACACAATACATGCCATTTCATAGTGATATGTAACTGTGTCATGACATGTACAAACCCAACAACAAATAGAGCTAGGCAGTGGCACAAATCTAACCAACAAACACAGTCAGATATGTAGCCACCACTAGAACACCACCTCACAGGGAAGCTCACTGAAAGGAAGGAATTCTGTGTATGCTGGTGAAGTCAGTGTAGCCAATAGCATGATGGGAGTTGTAGTCACAGATATTGCTCACCCTCACAATTGGCCCATCAACACCACTCTGAACCATGCTCACATCACAGGGAGTGGAAAAGAACTGACAAGATGGCTGACACTGGGTACTGCTGTGGGGAGCACAAGGCCCTGCTGGGAACTGTGCACCAACCAACAGCAGGACACCACTGTCTGACATCCTGAAAGCAAACTTGCACTCCCTGCAATAGAAGCACGTTCCATGGTGGGATATCTGGCTGGGTGGGAAGGAGGACTGACAGCACTGACCATAGTTACCAGCAGCTGTTCTCACACACACCCTTAACACAAACTCCACACAACTCACCTGGGAGAATGCATTGCCTCACACTCTAATTAAATATCCCACAAAGAACCACCACCCTGGGTTATGCTGTGTGAAGCACAGGGACACTTCATGGGACTTGTAGCCAAACAAACGCCAGGACAACACTGTCAGCCATCCTTTCAGCACAGGCACACTACCCCACAGGGAAGCAGAGTCAAAAGGAAGGAAGTATGGGCATGCTGGGAAGGGGGTGTAGGCAACAGCATGATGGGAGTGGTAGTCACAGCTCAACATCCCCCACCCACATGGCCCAGCAAGCTCACACTGAAGCATGCACACCTCACAGGGAGTGGAAAAGAACTGACAAGATGGCTGACACTGGGCACTGCTGTGGGGAGCACAAGGCCCTGCTGGGAACTGTGCACCAACAAACAACAGGACCACACTGTCAGCCATCTTGCCATTGCTGTCACACTCACATACAGTGAAGTCCACTCAAAAGGAAGGAAGTATGGGCATGCTGGGAAGGGGGGTGTAGGCAATAGCATGATGGGAGTGGTAGTCACAGATATTGCACACCCTCACAATTGGCCCATCAACACCACTCTGAACCATGCTCACATCACAGGGAGTGGAAAACAACTGACAAGATGGCTGACACTGGGCACTGCTGTGGGGAGCACAAGGCCCTGCTGGGAACTGTGCAACAACCAACAGCAGGACACCACTGACTGACATCCTGAAAGCCAACTTGCACTCCCTGCAATAGAAGCACGTTCCATGGTGGGATATCTGGCTGGGTGGGAAGGAGGACTGACAGCTCTGACCAAATTTACAAGCAGCTTTTCACACACACACCCTTAACACAAACTCCACACAACTCACCTGGGAGAATGCAATGCCTCACACTCTAATTAAATATCCCACAAAGAACCACAACCCTGGGTTATGCTGTGTGAAGCACAGGGACACTCATGGGACTTGTAGCCAAACAAACGCCAGGACAACACTGTCAGCCATCCTTTCAGCACAGGCACACTACCCCACAGGGAAGCAGAGTCAAAAGGAAGGAAGAAGGGCATGCTGGGAAGGGGGCTGTAGGCAACAGCATGATGGGAGTGTTAGTCACAGCTCAACATCCCCCACCCACATGGCCCAGCAAGCTCACACTGAAGCATGCACACCTCACAGGGAGTGAAAAGCCACTTCAAAGATGTCTGACAATGGTGCTCTGTTGTGGGGAGCACAAGGCCATGCTGGGAACTGGGCACCAACAAACAACAGGACACCACTGACTGACATCCTGAGAGTCAACCTGAACCCACTGCAAGGGTGGCATGCTTCATGGTGGGATAACTGGGCTGGGGGAGAAGGAGGGCCGGATGTCCACCAAATACAACCAATGCTGTCCATGTACACACCTCAACATTCACATTGAAATGCTTCAAGTTTGCAGGACAATGTGCTACACCAATATCAACCTCTGACTGTGACAACTTAGGACAATGCAATGTACAGGCCCGCATCCAGCGGTACAGTCACAACTGTCAGGTGTGTGAACCATTGATGCCTGCAGAAACATAACATACATTGTGTGTGTCTCCCAAAAACAGGTGATGATGGGGACACAGCAGCAGACGATGAGGAGTCCCTGTCCCAGGCTCCGGGGGACACTGAGCTCACTGGTGTGGAACAGCCTCTGCCATCCTCGGATGGTGAAGACCTACCTGGCCCCTCTGGTGTGAGTCATCATGCAGCACCAGCAGGACCACCATCTGCACCCCCTGCACCCACCCCTCCAACAACTGCCAACACACAGACCACCCCCGCCGACACGGACAGACCAAGGACCACCAATGACAACAGCACACGGACCCCGGCCCAACGTGGAGCAACGGACAACAAACCCAGTAACAACCCCCAAGGGGGCCTAGGGTCACCTGTGCATGCCACCGCAGGTCCCGCACGTGTCGCCAGGGGTGGTGGTAGGGGTGGTAGACATAGGTCGCTGTTTGCAGAGGGGTCTGGACTGCATGATGAGCCACAACTGGTACGCATTGCTGATGCGTACCAGAATAGCACCGGAGAGGTCAGCCAGGTAGTGGGGATCCTCAAGGACATTCAACAGCAGCAGGCTGCCCATCATGCCCGCTTGGACTCACACATGTCCCGTGTGGAGACACACATGTCCCGTGTGGAGACACACATGTCTGGCATGGAGTCCAAGTGGGACACATTGCAAGAACTGACAGCGGTGCATAGGGACATATTGACATGCCTCCGCCAGATTAGCACCAACATGGCCACACCTCCCTGTGTGCCCACAACATCTGGTGCTGCAACAACTGCAACTGCCACAGGGAGGGAGGATGACTCTGGCGGAGAGTCCCCTGCACCGCAGCAGCCTGCACGTGAGGGTCCCCCCCCAAAGAAGAGGGGTCGTCCGAGGAAGGACAACTGAGAGGCCGATGGCCATGTACATCCCCCAGGAACCCAACACCTGTTCTGGAAATTCACCTTTGTGTGCAAACTGTTCACCCTGTCGAATGCAACCCAACTCTCCCACATGACATGGGGAGTTTAAGTTGGCCCAATGTATCAGATGACTGTTGACTTTACTCAGGACATTTCTGCTACCAAGACTTCCAACTCATCTGGGAACTTTGGATTACAATCCCAATGTACAGCACCCACCATCCTGTGCACTATACTCACACATGTATGTAAATAAACTCACTAATACACCATACTTGCCTCTGTTGTGATACCAACGTGGTTTCTGTCATGGAGATGATGATCTGCTAAATGACACTGTACATGCTAACTGCTACAGCAAGTACAACACCGTCATGTGAGTCATGGCGACCTGACACATATGAGGGAGACACACCACTAGGGCTACACAACACATACACACCAGGGCCATCTGACTCATCGCCTACACCGATGTTGCCAGGAAATACAGTGCAATGCACAGACACCACACCTATTCACAGTCTGTGTTAAGTACCCCACTGGTGCAGTAAGCAAATGTCAGTCAGATGTGTGACCACAGACAACGCACATCCCAAAGTGAAGCACAGGTTTATTACACATTTGCAACATGTTGTTACCACTACAGATGCAAGGTAATCCCACGTGGCAGTGGCCACACAGTCAACAAGTGTAGAAGAAAGAAAATCCAGGGGTGTGTGGCACATCACCTGTAGGGAAACGACAGCTTCCACCCTGGAAGTTGAATCACGGTGTCGGGGGATCACAGTTGACCAAACAACTCTGAAAGTACCCTGTGAAGGACAGAAATGACACACAGTCAAAAGCACTGAAGAACAGGACAGAACTGCAATACTCATGCCCAATACATGTCACAAGATACCTACACAAAACCAAGTTAGCATGTCAACACTGTTGGGGAGTACAGACTACCTGTAAGGACACATCGCTGCACGCATACAGTCAAGTAGCACATGGCCACACTCAAACAGCACCAGAGCACCACCAACACATATCACGCAAACTCACATCATTGACATGACATCTCTGGATACTCACATTCAGCTGAAGAAGTTGGTGATGAGCTGTGTGCGGACATCACCCTCATCATCATCACCATCACTGGCATCGTGGCCCAGGCCAGGATCCTCCACAGGTGGCGGATGTTGGTCATCGTCATCCAGGATGAGAGGCAACTCCTTCCGCACTGCCATGTTGTGTAGCATGCAGCAGACGATGACAATCTTGCACACCTTTGCTGGGGCATATGGGAGGGCCCCTCCTGTCTTGTCCAGGCAGCGAAAGCGGCTCTTCAGGAGACCAAATGTCCGCTCGATCACTCTCCTGGTCCGACCATGTGCCTCATTGTAGCGCATCTGGGCTGGTGTCACAGGGTTCCTGAGGGGCGTCAGCAACCACGGCATGTTGGGGTATCCGGAGTCACCTACATACAGACAATTGCACATTAGCTGAGTTGGAAAAGAGGGTGGAATACTACATTGCAGAACACACACAATGGTACAAAGTCAGTACACACCGACAAGCCAGGCACGCTGGTTCTGCATCTGTGACATCATCCTCGGGATGCGACTACTCCTCATCACGTAGGCATCGTGTGCAGAACCGGGGAAACGGGCACACACGTGTGAGATGCTCATATCTGCAAGACATACCACCAGAGCATTGACCGAATGGTAATGTTTTCTGTTCCTGTATGCCTGCTCATGTGCCTGTGGTGGTACCAAAGCCACATGTGTCCCATCAATGGAGCCAATGACATGCGGCATCCTCCCCAGGGCATAGAAGTCACTCTTGACGTCAGTGAGTTGTTGACGTTTAGGGAAATAGATGTACTGGTTCAGGTATCTCAACATAGCCTCCAAAACATCGCGTAGCACACGGCTGAACATGGTCTGTGACATCCCACCAGCAGACGCCACAGTGTGTTGAAAGGTACCGGTGGCAAAGAAGTGTAGGGCTGCCATCACCTTCACCTTGGGGGTCAGCGCTGTAGGATATGTCCGGCCAGGTTGCAAATGTGGGGCCAACCGCACCGTCAATTCCTCAATCAGCGGCCTAGTGAAGCGGTAACGTCGGATGCAGTCCCGTTCAACCATGGTTACAAGGTCAGGGAATGGTCTATGGACAGCTGGTGCCCTGCAGTGCATAGGTGAAGAAAGAAAGATTGTCAGTCACCCCACATATGTGGCATAGACCATACTCAATATCACATGATACATCATTACGAGACACAAGTACATGATGTGTGTGCCGTTCTGTAAGGACATGTATGGCACCTACATGGCCAACATCTAACATCACAGTTCAACATGTGTTGTCAACAAGTTCCAGGTTGTGCTATGGGATATCATTAGGCTGTGTCACAGTACCCATGTACTGCTGTCACGTTCCAAACACACACCACAGTGACATGTGAGGACAGATGTGCCCCAGGCATCACAGCTCATTGACAGGTAGATTCCCAGGGACCCTGTATTGCCACATGGACACTGGCATGACATGGCGTATCATGAATACACCACAGCAAAACAACCATGACCCCCACAGGTAGTGGTCCCTGTTGCCTCTGCAGGACAGACATGGATGTCTGTGACACACACACGCACAACATCAAAGTCCATGCACAAACAACGTGGATGTGGAGACTGTCTCCCATTGTGCACATGGAATCAGAGACATTGTAAACACAACATGCACACAGACTGTGGAGGGCCATCACTATTGTGGCAATGGGTCACCCTGTGACGTACATACTGTCCCACATGGGACTCAGGGGGTATGTGACATGACATACACATACACAACCTGGAAATGTGACCATGCCACATGCTCTGAAATGAAGAGTTGCACATCACAGTGGTCATGTGCACAACACACCAAGGATTCTCTCCCCATGAACACGTGCACATCCTGGGAGTGGCTGCCCCCAAGTGCCACCCAAAAACCCACATGTTGACACCCATACACAGAAAAGGTAATGCAGCCTTACATGCCTTAGGATACAGTGTGGACAGGCTGTGGTGTTGTAGGTGTGCCACTGAGTCCCTGGAAAGTAAATGTGGCTGGCATACGTTCACCTGTGACAGGCATGGTGACATATGCGAGTGACTTGTACAGGGACGCGTTGTACAGCAATGGGCCGATCAGTGCGCACGCATTGGCCATTGCATATGATGTGAGCGGGTACGAGTTGTACAGCAATGGACCGATCGGTGCGCACGCATTGGCCATTGCATATGATGTGAACGGGTACGCGTTGTACAGCAACGGACCGATCGGTGCGCACGCATTGGCCATTGCATATGATGTGGCCCGAAATACGCGTTGTACAGCAATGGACCGATCGGTGCGCACGCATTGGCCATGGCATATGATGTGGCCCGAAATACACGTTGTACAGCAATGGACCGATCGGTGCGCACGCATTGGCCATTGCATATGATGTGAGCGGGTACGCGTTGTACAGCAATGGACCGATCGGTGCGCACGCATTGGCCATTGCATATGATGTGGCCCGAAATACGCGTTGTACAGCAATGGACCAATCGGTGCGCACGCATTGGCCATTCCATATGATGTGGCCCGAAATACGCGTTGTACAGCAATGGACCGATCGGTGCGCACGTATTGGCCATTGCATATGATGTGGCCCGAAATAAGCGTTGTACAGCAATGGACCGATCGGTGCGCACGCATTGGCCATTGCATATGATGTGAGCGGGTACGCGTTGTACAGCAATGGACCGATCGGTGCGCACGCATTGGCCATTGCATATGATGTGAGCGGAGTGCAGCGTTGTACAGCAATGGACTGATCGGTGCGCACGCATTGGCCATTGCATATGATGTGAGCGGGTATGCGTTGTACAGCAATGGACCGATCGGTGCACACGCATTGGCCATTGCATATGATGTGAACGGGTACGCGTTGTTTTTCAAAATACGCGTTGTACAGCAATGGACCGATCGGTGCGCACGCATTGGCTGTGGCCTGGCATGGCAACGGACGCGTTTTCGAACCTTTAACGAGTCTGATGCTGTGAATTCAGTTGGCCACCCACAACAATGTTGCAAATTCATGGGTCTCATGAAGTTGAACTTTTGAAGGATGCTGTGGGCGTGTGTAAGTGGTGCAATTCCATGGATTGGCCAGATTCAGAAGATGCAAACGACTTGGACCTATCACTTTGGACACATGGGACAGTATCTGCCTCAGCAGCACACATATAATGCTGGCTGTTCCCCTGAGAGCTCACTTGCCTGCACTACATGCTCCAGGACGACATCTGCCACCACCACTGCTGCTGTCTCTGCATCCTCTGGATCCTGCAATGGCACGTACTGTGGAGAGAGCCCCAGCCTTCAGCACTGAGGAGAACCAGGCCCTGCTGGACAGCCTCCTTCCACAGTACAGCAAGCTGTATGGGAAAGCAGGGGAGCAGGTGAGTGTGCTGTCCACTGCCTTACTAAATGTGCATGTTGTCTGACTAGCAAGACTTACAGTGTGCACGCCACTGGCTAGCATGCTCACTGAGTAGTTGTCACCCCCATAGTGTGTAGTTACATGCACTGAACAGGTATAGTGCAGTAACAGTGCATTCCAACAAGGTTTTACTTCCCAGGCAATGATACCATGTAGTAACTGCTGGCAAACTGTTCATAGCCATCGTTGCACTGCCTGTGTACATCATGTGCCCCTGTGATTGAGACATGTATATCCAAATGTGTGATGCACGGATATGTTGCATGTGTAGTAATGGCCTTTACACTTTGTCATCCTCACAGGTTGATGCCCACCAGAAGCAGGAAATCTGGCTGACCATCGCCCGGGCAGTAACGATCCGTGGGGGTCTACAGGCGCCGGATCCGCAACTGCCAGAAGAGGTGGCAGGACCTTCGGGGCTGGACCCGGAGGATCGCAAGGGTCCAGCTGAAGCTGTCGCCTCCTCGCAGGAGGGGCGGACACCGGACCCTGACCCCCACATGCTCAGGATCCTGGCGGTGGTCTTCCCTGACCTGGATGGGCAGCTGAAGGCCAGACAGCAGCAAGAAGGGGGTGAGTCCATGACTGCACTGTGAACTTTGTCTGACATGCTATGTGCCCTCCTCTGGCCTGGTTAAACTTCCACAGTACATCAGTCTTGTGGTCCAGGACCCATGCCCCTCAATTGTGACATGCCCACTCCTCATCTGATACCCAGGTGTGGCCTTTACAGTCAGGAAATTGTGTCACTTGGGTACTGTGTCCTTACATTTTGCTTAGCTCAAGGTGGGGGACAGCATTTGTTCCCGTAACTTTGTTGTGGGCTTCATGGGTGGGTCCATTGCTTACACAATGCCTGAGTTCTGACATGTAATCTGCGTGTTACTTTGATATGTGGTCCAATTGCTGATCTGATTCACCACATGTGCCTGGGGTATTTGGCACACACCCATGCTGCGGGTGGGAACAATGTTTGGGCCTCAGGAGTATGTATATCAAGTGTGTCACACATACTTAGCCACCTGCCTACTGTCCAGGGCTCATCCCTCTTCCACGTGGAGCAGGACAGTCATGCCTACTCCAGGCCATACAATACACTCTGTACTCCCACTCCCGTGTATCAGCTGACACGTTGTGCTCAGTGGAATGTTCCCTCAGGTGTCTGCCTCTGTGTCATTGTGCTGTGGCTTTGTTGTCAGGACTACTGGGGTGTTTATCGGTTAGGGCTCAGCATGCCACCGGAGATGTGACCATAGGAGACGATACTTGTGTGACATATAGGTGTTTGATCACTTGACTGTGCAGACTGGGGTATGCGAATGTGAAGTTCAGGCAGCTGTCTCCCATTCACAGCAGATTGTGAGGTGCTCAGGTTCCGAGGGTTGTGTTTCATGTCTCCCATATGTCCAATTGGTATGACGTGGACAAATAAGAGTTCAGATGATGTGGTTTGTGGGGGATGGACATGTGCACTTGTCAGCTACAGAACTTGCATTCCCCATGACCTAGGATTGTGACACAGTGCAGACTGTTGTTGGCTGGCTGCCCTGCCCATGTGACTGGAGACAGTGATGTATGACTTTGCAGGCATGCCTGTGCCATGACATTAAACTCCCTAAGAGTGATCCTGCAGGTGAGTGACATGTGCTACATGCACCCCATTGTGGCATTGACTATCAGGACATGGGTGCATCATGGTGTCTGGTGCTGGTATGCATCACATGCATTTCAAAATAGACTCTGGCCATCCCTTTATCCGGACACCTGTACTGACTCAGTGGCAAGAGTTGTGATGTGTGCATGTTCACATACTTCACCGTGTTCTCTGCACTGTCCAACTACTGTGTAGGTGGTGCATGTGTCCACACTGGGGTATTGCCATCCGACAGGCACCAGACAGATGGGTGCAAGGCCAGGAGGGATGTGAGTGCCATGGTTGACCATCAGACTGACAATTGGCTTCTCCTACTCTGTTTGAGCACTTTTGGCAATGTTCAACTAAGGATGCCAGGGCTTGCTCTGTAATGTGCTGTACTTACTGTGGTGTGTGCGGTCAGTGCAGGTGACTGATGTTTGTCTGTTTCCCTAATTGTTTGCAGATACATCCACGGCCACAGGAGGGGACAGCTCCACGGACCAGGAGGAGCCGCAGAGCCAGACTGGGTCAGCAGCCGATGAGTGGTCGGAGGGACCCAGTGGCACGGAGGGCGAGGGGAGCCACACCGAGGAGTCCTCAGCAGCATCCACCTCAGCTGAGGACCACAGCAGCTCGGAGGATGACTCCCTTGTGGAGGCGGGTGTCAGCAGCCACCACACCCCAGCTAGTATTGCTGTCCCCGCCACCACCACCACCACCACCGCCCTCCCATCGGCTCCCATTCCAGAGGTCCGTGGAGGCTCCCATGTTCGGGAGCGTGTCTCCTTCGTGCCAGGCACCGCAGCCCCTGCCCCTGTGTCCCCTGCTGCCCTGAGTGAGGAGTCTGTGTACCTACTTCGCCAGCTCCATGTAGGGCAGACAGCAATGCTGAGTGTCCTCCATGCCCACACCACTCTGTTTACACAGCTGGTGTCGTTTATGGAGGGCATCTCATCGGGCATGTCTGCCCTACAGAGGAGCAATAGGTCCATGGACTCCTCCCTGACGGCAGCAGTGTCCCTCCTCCAACAGTCCCTCACCCCTCCTACCTCTGCCCCATCCACACTTCCTGGCACCCTACCTGTCCCAAGCACATGCACACCTGCACAATCACCCAAACACACAGACACGAGCAGCACAGACACACCCACTACAAAAACAAAACGTGCACGCAGGCATCCTCAGGGGACTGATACCACACCCACAGGGGATGGGGAACAGACACGCACACAGGCATCCACAGTCCCTCCGCAGTCCTCCGATACCTCTCCCTCCAAGGCCCCTTCCCTTGCCTCACCTGCAACCCCACCTACAAAGCAGATCTTCCTCTGTGACCTCGGCCTCTTCCCCTCCGATCCAGCTGATCCAGCATACAGGGGGAAGAGGAAGTCCACCCGCACAGAGGGGAGTGCCCCTCACCCCCGGACACCCTCCCCCAGGCACAGACAGACTGAGGCCCCCATCCGCAAGTCCCCCGGACCCGGAAGAGCAAGACCCCGCCGCCGCCCTGCAGCTCAACCACCAAGTCTCCTTCCTCCATCCCTCAGGCCCCCACTCCACAGGTTCCCCCACCACACCCTGCCCCAGGTTCCCCCACCCACAGATACACCATCCCCAAAATGATCCGGCCTTCTCCCCCTACCACTTGCTCTTCCAGCACCACACCCCCGCTGCGCATGTTTGTGCCACTGGTGTGGAGACCGTGTCCTCCCCCTCTGTCCTGCCCACCTTACCTGAACCCCATTCTACTCCCCTGGAGATAGGCACTGCAGTGGAGTCCACTACCACCCCGTCTGACTTGGGCACTGCAGTGGGGAACCTGTCCACTCCATCTGCACAGCCCACTGCAGTCGTGCCGGCACCTACACCATCTGACTCATGCCCCCAGTTGTGCCGGCACACACCATGTCAGACACCTCCACTGCAGTTGTCAGTGACTCTCCAGCACCCACCACCCCTTCCCTGCCTCCTTCTGGTGAGCCCTGATCCTGTCCCTGCGGTGCCTGGCCTGCCCCCCGTATGCCCCTCCGAGGGGAATGTCCCTGGTGTGTAGCAGTGCAGGCATGCAAAGGGTGACATCTGCCACTGTCACCCTGTTTGGACTTTGATAATGGACTGGCCATTGGCCTTTGTTATTTTTCTGGACTTTCACTTTTTCAAACACATATGCTGAATAAAGCTACTTTCTGTTCTCTAGTGGTTTTGCTTCTGATGTACATGATGTTGATGATGCTAACCATGCCCTTGCTGCAGTGATGGTGATTTTTGATCTCAGGAAAATGAAGTGTTACTGTGCAGGACCCCATGTGGTCCAGGGGGAATGTGTCCTATCCTGTTGTGTATCCATGTCATCCTTTGCAGCAATATGAGGGTGTCATGTTTTCAAGATTTGGCAATGGGATTTCCTACTTTTATTTGCAATATCACATCTGTGGCTTACACCCCTGCACATCTGTTGTGCTTGCCATTGTTCTATTTGTCTATTTCCCTGACCGTGTGACCATCTCCACTGGACATGCAAGTTTGGGCATCAATGGGGAAGGACTCATCTGTGTCATCAGTGCAACTTGCTATACATGTGTGTTGGATCTGTGCTGATGATTTCGGTGGCACTCCCATGACCAGGCTGATATGACGGGAGCCTTCATTTTGTGCTAATTGTTAACTGAGTGACCAAGTGTTCTGCTGACATGATAGAGCCCTACTGGGACAACGTATGGCACAGCTTTCCTTACACAGGAGTGGAGTCCGCTCATGGCAGTGTGTAATTCTGTGACATTGCCTGAGCACAAGGTGTGTGTTGTGTGAGCATATCTGTGTGTGTTCACTTCCATTTTGCTACGCAGGCTGGGATCCCTAGTGATGTTCCTGTTTGTGATGCTTGCTGAGTTGACCTATGTTCCCCCAAAGTCTTCTCCCTGGCTTCTCTGGGATGCGGGTGCATGGCACATTACTGGTCATCAGGGTGTCACCCATAGGTGTGTTTGCTGTCAGGGCTGAGTTTGTGGGCAAACGCAGATGAGACACAGTCAGGATTCCCCTTGGCACTTGTTGGTTACACCAGTCATGTAATTTACAGTTTGTGTTAGCTTTCAGTGATTGTGACACGTTGTGTGTGTGACTGCTGCCACTCCTCAGGGTCAGAGCTGCAATGTTGGTAGTTGTCTATGTGTGTTCTTTGTGGGTGACCTTGGCTTCTTCATTGGTGTGTGACTGTGGACGGGATCCCATTGGTTGGTGTGGTATTGACGTCATGCCCATGTACGGCGTACTGTGCAGTGTGTCAGACATTCACGAGTCTTGTTGACTGGCCATGTGTGATGGGTTTCTGCACCTTAGTTCCCACCACCACCCCTGGGATTGTCATGGGTGCATGTGCAATGTCACCAGTGCATGTGAGCTTCACTGCTGCACATTGGTGGAGATCAAGGTGTGTGGTGTTGAGTGTGTGCAGATGAGAGTTGTTTCACGGCTAGACCCCTGCCTCCATATTGGCCTTGGCTGACAGGCCGTGCTGATTGATTTGTGCTTGTGTAGGTGTGATGGTAGTTTGTTGCTCAGGACACATGACTGTGGTTCACAGTGTGAACGACATCTAGCTTTGTCATCACAGTGGGATTATCATGCAGGCCAGTGTCACCACAATGTGGGGACCCTGGGGGTGGTGCTGTGGTGGGTCTGTGTCTTGCTGTGTTAGTTGCTGTTCCTACAAGCTTGTGTGACATGTGTAATTTGGGCTCCCTCTCATCTAACAATGCCTGATTGCCCACATAGGGGATTCGGATCCATGAGTTACTTTTGTGTGGCACTGTATGCACATCTGTGTAATTGGGATTCAGGCCTCCTCATGTGTTGTGTGGTTGCCTGGGGACACTGGCACCCCCCCTCACCTGTTGTGTTTGATATGCAGTGTGGGGCTGCATGTTTGTGTTTGTGCATCTGCACCACTGCATTGGCATATCTTTAGTGTGCCATTGGCTGTATGTTGTTTGGTGGGTTTCCCCTGCTGTCCCTGGGACTCCTAGGTCATCAGTCAGCACAGTGATCATGGTTTGTATGTCCCATTGCTGCCATGGTATGGTATTTGTTCACCTCACATCTACAGTCTCCACATGATATCTACATTTGTGTGCCCATTGGTGCAGATATGTGGGTCTGCATTATCATGGTCACTTCTGTCATTGTGTTATTGATGAATGTTGACAGTGTCAGCCCCCATGGGTGATGTTTGTCTGCACATTGCCAAAGGTATGTCTTATTTGCACTTCACTGTTTGCCTCACCCAATCTATGTTGCTATGGGACACAAGCACTACTATGCCACTGATGTGTTTGTTGTTCTGTGACCAGGGAGAATCCATGCTGTTTGGCATTTGCAGCTTTTTCCATGACAACACTTACAATTTGGTCACTGTGATGATGGGGGTTAAGACCCCATTTCCACAATGTTCAAATTGTGCCGCAGCTATGGACCCCACACTTACCTTTTGGTCACTGTGATGATGGGGGATTACACCCCATTGCCACAATGTTCAAAATGTGCTTCAGCTATGGACCCCACACTTACCTTTTGGTCACTGTGATGATGGGGGGTTAGACCCCATTGCCACAATGTTCAAAATGTGCTTCAGCTATGGACCCCACACTTACCTTTTGGTCACTGTGATGATGGGGGATTACACCCCATTGCCACAATGTTCAAAATGTGCTTCAGCTATGGACCCCACACTTACCTTTTGGTCACTGTGATGATGGGGGTTAGACCCCATTGCCACAATGTTCAAAATGTGCTTCAGCTATGAACCCCACACTTACCTTTTGGTCACTGTGATGATGGGGTGTTAGACCCCATTGCCACGGTGGTCATGGTCTGCTTGCATTGTGGAGGCCACACACATTTATGTGTGACACATGTGATAGGGGGTCACATTGTATGTTCAATGTCATGTTCAGTGTTGTAGGCATTTGACACAGTCTACACACGCTTGTCATGGTGTTGGGGGATGTCTTTTACTGACATTCCTTATGTTGGAGTATGCTGGTTGTGTCATGCATTACCCATCCTATGAGTAGGGGTGGTGTTGGTGGTAGGCATCCATCCCCCTATGAGTGGGGATGGTAGTAGTGACAGGCATCTAGCACCCCCTGAGTAGGGGTGGTGGTAGTGGTAGGCATCCAACCCCCTATGAGTGGGGATGGTAGTAGTAACAGGCATCCAGGCCCCCCTGAGAAGGGGTGGTGTTGGTGGTAGGCATCCAGGCCCCCCTGAGTAGGGGTGTTGTTGGTGGTAGGCATCCATCCCCTATGAGTGGGGATGGTAGTAGTGACAGGCATCCAGGCCCCCTGAGTAGGGGTGGTGGTAGTGGTAGGCATCCATCCCCCTATGAGTGGGGATGGTAGTAGTGACAGGCATCCAGGCCCCCTGAGTAGGGGTGGTGTTGGGGACAGGCATCCAGCCCCCCTGAGTAGGGGTGGTGTTGGTGGTAGGCATCCAGGCCCCCATGAGTAGGGGTGGTGTTGGTGGTAGGCATCCATCCCCCTGTGAGTGGGGATGGTAGTAGTGACAGGCATCCAGGCCCCCCTGAGTAGGGGTGGGGTTGGGGACAGGCATCCAGCCCCCTGAGTAGGGGTGGTGTTGGTGGTAGGCATCCAGGCCCCCTGAGTAGGGGTGGTGGTAGTGGTAGGCATCCATCCCCCTATGAGTGGGGATGGTAGTAGTGACAGGCATCCAGGCCCCCTGAGTAGGGGTGGTGTTGGTGGTAGGCATCCATCCCCCTATGAGTGGGGATGGTAGTAGTGACAGGCATCCAGGCCCCCTGAGTAGGGGTGGTGTTGGGGACAGGCATCCAGCCCCCCTGAGTAGGGGTGGTGTTGGTGGTAGGCATCCAGGCCCCCTGAGTAGGGGTGGTGTTGGTGGTAGGCATCCATCCCCCTATGAGTGGGGATGGTAGTAGTGACAGGCATCCAGGCCCCCTGAGTAGGGGTGGTGTTGGGGACAGGCATCCAGCCCCCCTGAGTAGGGGTGGTGTTGGTGGTAGGCATCCAGGCCCCCTGAGTAGGGGTGGTGTTGGTGGTAGGCATCCATCCCCCTATGAGTGGGGATGGTAGTAGTGACAGGCATCCAGGCCCCCTGAGTAGGGGTGGTGTTGGGGACAGGCATCCAGCCCCCCTGAGTAGGGGTGGTGTTGGTGGTAGGCATCCAGGCCCCCCCTGAGTAGGGGTGGTGGTAGTGGTAGGCATCCATCCCCCTATGAGTGGGGATGGTAGTAGTGACAGGCATCCAGGCCCCCTGAGTAGGGGTGGTGTTGGTGGTAGGCATCCATCCCCCTATGAGTGGGGATGGTAGTAGTGACAGGCATCCAGGCCCCCTGAGTAGGGGTGGTGGTAGTGGTAGGCATCCATCCCCCTATGAGTGGGGATGGTAGTAGTGACAGGCATCCAGGCCCCCTGAGTAGGGGTGGTGTTGGTGGTAGGCATCCATCCCCCTATGAGTGGGGATGGTAGTAGTGACAGGCATCCAGGCCCCCTGAGTAGGGGTGGTGTTGGTGGATAGGCATCCAGCCCCCTATGAGTAGGGGTGGTAGTTAGTGACAGGCATCCAGGCCCCCTGAGTAGGGGTGGTGTTGGTGGTAGACATCCATCCCCCTATGAGTGGGGATGGTAGTAGTGACAGGCATCCAGGCCCCCTGAGTAGGGGTGGTGTTAGTGGTAGGCATCCAGGCCCCTATGGGTGTATATGGCATGGGTGATAGCCATCCCGCCCCTATGGTTCTGCTGTAGCTAGTGTGAGTCATTTCTGTATCCCTATGTGTGTGTGTTATATGTCGGGTACGTGTCGTTTGTTTGTGTGGTGGGTGTTTGACTTACCTTCTGCGTCGTACGCGTCCGTACCTGTTCCGGTAATAGTTGTAGAGTATTGGTAGGACCTGCGCGATGGGATTCATGATTGGTTCGTCTCGTTCGGCTTTCTCGTTGCTTCGACTCGTACTCGTGGCTGGCGTGTTCGTCTCGTAGCCGTGGATCGTCTTGTGGCGCGAATCGGAGCTTATGTGCAGCTCTCCCGGATGCTCTGACGTGCCATACGTAGCGACGGGTTCGGCGCGTACGGAAGGCGCATCGTACTAGTCCGGCCAGAAGGTGCTGTATTTTTGCTTCCGTGCGACTCGATTCTGCGTTTACGGATCCGGCTCGGGCGGGGAACAGGAGCTGTATTGGGTAAGTACGGCTGGGTCGGGATCTGGGCAGTTATGCGCATCGTACTTGCTCGTTCGGACGAATGTTCGAATTGGTCGGGAAACACGCGTTCGTCTTGGTTTTTTCCCGGACGAATAGTGTTAGGTGCGCTTCCGGCCGAGATCGGAATCGACCCCATGGTCTCCATGTCAGACAGGCCGGCATGGAAACCATGTCAGAAACTGTGCATTGTAATCTCAAGGGCGGAAAGGCCCGCCCTTGAGATTACTGTCCGGATTCCGACAAGCCGATGGGCTCTCCGAGCCCGTCGGAAGCCAGCAGGAATGACCGTCCAGTTTACTTTCCGACCGCCTATATCTAAATTAGGTGGTCCGAAAGTAAACCGAGGAGGCCATTACGATGCGGCTTGGAAGGCTCCGACCGTCGGTCAGAGCCTTCTGAGCCGCATCGTGATTGGCCCCTATATTGTGAAATTTTTGAAAAGCTACATACAAAGACTATGAAAACTATGCTAGGAATATTTCTGTATATGTGAGCTACAAAAAGTAAGATGTTGAACATTCTCAGTGCAAACAGTGTTGGAGTAGTTAGTTTCAATGTATTTTTAAATATATATATATTTATTTTGAAAAACCCTAGAAATTCACTGAAAAACCTACGGTTAAAGTAACGTTATAGTTAGGTGTAATAAAAATATGTGTTTTCGATTAAAAAAAAACTTCGAAATTCACAGAAAAAAGTAATGTTATAGTTAGGTGAATTTGTGAGTGACAACGTTAGCGTTTTGAAGTAAAAAAAAAGATAGAAATTCAGCAGTTAAAGTTAGTAGCACTAACTATAACTTGAGCCCCTGCCATGCACTGTTTATGACTTCACATATGACATCACTCATGACATGTTCTATGACATCATTCACCTAACTTTAACGTTACTTTAATCGTAGGTTTTCTCAGTGAATATATATAAACATATATATATATATATTCACTGAAAAAACCATAGGTTTTAGGGACAGTTATAGTTAGTTGGACATTTCACTCGTACAAAACCCGTGAAATTCCCCGTTATAGTTAGTTCAGCTAACTATAACTCGCGCCCCGCAATGCACTGCTGATGACGTCACATATTACATCACTCATGACATGGTCAGTGACATCACTGATGACATCACTGATGACATCTCAAATGACATCACTGATGACATCATCCAGTGACTGTGTGTTTCTGTAAAGTTTAAATATTTTTAATATATATAGGAAAAGACGTATTGAAGAATGAGTGGGTGTGTAAGTGTCTGTATGGATGATTTAGTAGGTGCGTGACTGACTCTATAAGTGAGTGATTTAACGTATCTTACTGAATGCATGGGTTAGTGACTAAACTGGGTGAATGTCTGTATCCGTCTGTCTGTTGCTGTGTAAGTGGCTGCATGGGTTTGTGAATAGCTACATGAGTGTCTATATGAGTTATTGATTGGTTGTCTGAGTATCTGTATGGGTGCCTGAGTGTTTGTGTGGGTGGGGTGTGTGCGACTCTGTGCATAGATGTGTGAGTGGGTGATTCACTGGGTGGATGGTTTCAAGAGTGCATCTGTGATAGACTGTATGGGTGGGTAAGTGTGTGTAAGAGTGTGTTAGTGAGTGAATGTATGTCCCAGTGGTACATGTGTGAGTAACTACATATGTGAAAGCCAGTATATATGTGTGTTGGAGTATATAAATAGCTATAAGCGAGAGTGAGTGATTGTGATAGTGGCTGTATGGATGAGTGTGTGCTTGTATCAGTGATTGTATAAGAGCGTAACAATGTGCTAGTATTTGTATGATTAAGTGAGCTGGTGTGTGTATAACTGTATAGGTGAGTAAATGGCAGTGTGTTTAATTATTTGCATGACTGACTAGGTGTGTGAGTACCTCTATGGATGAGTGGCGGTGTTTGAGTGTCTATATAGGAGTAAGAGTGCATATGATAGTCCTGTACTGAGTGACCATAAGTATGAGTGACTGTACGGGTGAGTGAGTGGATGTGTGTGTGTAGACCTAAGAATCAGTGAGTGGGTATGTAGTTATTGGTGTTGGAGTGTCTATAGTTTTGCGAATGGCAGTCTGTAATTTAGATTGGGTGTATCAAAGGTTATATTAGGGTGTGAGGAGCTGCATCAGATTATCACGTGGATGATGTCATCAGTGATGTCATTTGAGATGTCATCAGTGATGTCACTGACCATGTCATGAGTGATGTAATATGTGACGTCATCAGCAGTGCATTGCGGGGCGCGAGTTATAGTTAGCTGAACTAACTATAACGGGGGAATTTCACGGGTTTTGTACGAGTGAAATGTCCAACTAACTATAACTGTCCCTAAAACCTATGGTTTTTTCAGTGAATTTCAAAGGTTTTTTAAATGCTAATTTGTAACTATAACGTGCCTGAAACCTACGGTTTTTTTCAGTGAATTTCAAAGGTTTTTTAAATGTATTAATTTTTATATTATTTTTTTTCATACTGATTTACTACATTTGTAGAAACAATTTCTTTTACATATTTTATTTTTTAAATTACATTGTAATTACATTATACATTACATTACAAAAATACTTTCTCAGAATGAATTACTTTAGTTTAAATACTTAGCACATAGGCAATAGACTTTTAAGTACAGTAGTTACAGTTGTTGCAATGGGCAACACATTTTCAAACACAATGCAACATTCAGCTCAATGTGAATTTCTAGTTAAATGCAATTAGTTACTTTATGGATTACTTTTCTAACCACAGGACTGGATCCTAGATTCAGTCCTGGGACATCTCCTGTAAACAGTTGAGTAAAAGCGTTTTGGTTACAGTCGTGATTTTTAAGGAATATTATTGTATTTTAAAAGTTGACACTTAGAAACTTTTCCTCATAGAATCACCAATGTTATCCTATGGAAGGAAATTCACTTAGCAGGTAAAAACTGTTATCGTTACTTTTTCTTACTCAGTGTTGGATCCTGAATCCAGCACTGGTGCATCTCCTGTAAACAGTTGAAAAAATGTGTTTAAGTCATACAGGCGATTTTTAAGGAATATTTGTAGTTTGTGAAAATCGACACTTTGAAACTTTTCTGCTGAAAACCAGACAATGGATTCCTATGGAAGAAAAGATAAGTTACTGGTAAGTACGGTTAAAATTACTTTTCAGGGTCAGTGCTGGGCTAAAAGATGCAGCACTGGGTTCTCTCCTGATAACAGGTGAGTAAATCGGAATTCGTATTTCGGCTGATTTTAGAGGAATATTTGTATGTTTCAAAAATCAACACTTAGAAACTTTTTCAGCAAAAAGCAGGCAATGATATCCTATGGAAGGAAATTCAAGTTACTGGTAAGTACGGTTAAAATTACTTTTCAGGATTAGTACTGGGCTGAAAGATGCAGCACTGAGGTCTCTCCTGATAACAGGTGAGTAAATCGGAATTCGTATTTCGGCTGATTTTAGAGGAATATTTTAAAGTTCCAAAACTCCACACTTAGAAGAATTTCCAAGTGAAACCAGTCAATGTTAGCCTATGGAAGGAAATTCAAGTTACTGGTAAGTACGGTTAAAATTACTTTTCAGGACCAGTACTGGGCTGAAAGATACAGCACTGAGGTCTCTCCTTATAACAGGTGAGTAAATCGGAATTCGTATTTCGGCTGATTTTAGAGGAATATTTGTAGGTTTCAAAAATCAACACTTAGAAACTTTTTCAGCAAAAAGCAGGCAATGATATCCTATGGAAGGAAATTCAAGTTACTGGTAAGTACGGTTAAAATTACTTTTCAGGACCAGTACTGGACTGAAAGATACAGCACTGAGGTCTCTCCTTATAACAGGTGAGTAAATCGGAATTCGTATTTCGGATGATTTTAGAAGAATATTTGCACAATGGTGAAGGGAGGGGGCGGGGCCTGAGGTGACATCTGTGCAAACGCGCCCCGTGGCGCGTTTTAAGTTGGGGGATTAAGTCCCCTTGAATCCTGAGGGTCCCTACGGGCCAACTAGCCCACCAGGAACCTCCAATATGCGCCAGGGGGCTGCGTTGCAGAGACTGTAGAGAGGCCACACCCCTTTTTACACCTCTCTGCAACGCAGCTCTGTGGCGCTTTCTGGATGTACCTGCTGGGCTAGTTGGCCCCCAGGGACCCTCAGGATTGAAGGGCCCGATCGTTTTTTTTTTTTTTTTCCCCTGAAGGCGGGCTGTGTGGCCCCCCTTCCTTTTTCCTATTTTTAGGCCCTGGGGACCCCATCCCCCAGGGCCTTACCCCCTTTTTAAAATTAAAAATAAAAAAAAAACGGGAAGGGGGCCGCGTGGCCCCCTTCCCTGGGCCTGTATTGGCCCCGGGGACCCCATCCCCCGGGGCATGGCCTCTTTTTTTTATTTGGAGGGGGCTGCGTGGCCCCCCTCCTCAGGCCATTTAAGGCCCTGGGGACCCCATCCCCGGGGCCGGCCTTGCACTTTTTTAAACTTTTTTTTACCTTTGGGGAGGGGGGCTGCGTGGCCCCACTCCGTGGCCACTTATGGCCCCGGGGACCCCATCCCCCGGGGCCTGGCCTCTCGTTGGGGACTGTGGGGGGGGGTCCCCAAACCCCCCACAGTCCCGCCGGCTCCCCGTGTCCTACGGGAGCCGGCATTGCTTTACACATGGGGAGCAGCTAACATGCTGCTCCCCATGTGGAAAGCAATCAGCTTGGATATTGGAAGAGAGCAGGTTTCCTGCTCTCTCTTCCAATATCCAAAGCAGTTTGCAATGACAGGACGGGAGCCGCGAGGCTCCCGTCCTGTCATTGCAAACAGCAGTGTCCCGGGGTAGGCACCCCGGGACACTGCAGGAGCCGGCCCTGGGGGTGGCGGTCCCCTGGGCCACCACAGGCTCCAGGAGGGGGCCGCGCGGCCCCCCTCCTTACATTTTGAAAGCCCCGGGAGGTGGTGGTCCCCGGGGCTTGGGGGTCCAAACGGACCCCCATTGTAATTTTTCTTAGTGTCCCGGGGAGGTGGTGGTCCCGGGGCGTGTGGGGGCTGGAGCCCCCACACAGGTTTTACAAAATAAAAAAAGAAGCCCCGGGGAGGTGGCGGTCCTCGGGGCTGCGGGAGGGCTCAGAGCCCTCCCGCACCAGTACTACATAAAGCCCCGGGGGGTGGTGGTCCCCGGGGCTTGGGGGGCCCTTAGAGGCCCCCCACACATAAATTAACCCCCCCAGCATGCCCCCGGGACTTGGCCCACCCGGGGCCAGTGCTATCGAAGCGCGGGAGACCGCGCTTCGATTCTCCGGCAGGATTCGCGCACCCTGAGCGCATCCTGCCGATGTTTTTAAAAACTTTTTTTTATTTTTGCCCAGGGGGTCCTTGTGGGACCCCTGAGCAAACCTAGGGGGTCAGGGTGTTTCTACCCTGCCCCTTTGTGCGCTTTGCGCACTTGTTTCTGTCCCTCGGTTCTACCGAGGGACAAAATAGCTGCCAACATTTCCTGAATCGGAATGTTGACAGCCAGCTGACAACCAATTAACATGCAGCTCGTGATCGGGACGGTGCGCGCAGGGTGCGCTGAGGGTACGCGGACCCTACTCGGCCATAGATATCACTATCTTTTTACTTTTGATTTTCTCAGCAACTACTGAACGGATTTACACCATTTAACAAAAGGGTTCTTTCTGAACCAAGAACTACCTCTTTGCCAAATTTGGTGTAATTCCGTTCAGCAGTTCAGGCTGTAGCCGTGTCTAAAGTTTCCTATGGAAAATTGCATGGGGAAAACGCGTTTTGGGACCCCCTTTTTTCTCGGCCCCGGCTTGACGAATCCCCCGAAACTTTCAGGGTAGGAGCGGACCGGAGCGGGCCATAAAGTTGGAAAATTTTGCGAAGATACGTCAACCGGCAAGAGAGTTATTTCAAATAGAATGTCGCGGATTTCCTATGGATAATAGGTTGTAACTATAACTATCTACTGGCGACCGCCAGTAGATAATATATGTATATATATGTCTATATATATATATATATATATATATATATATACAAGGTTGAAGTAATGTTCTAGTTATGTGAAATTTTCTGAGAAAACATAGGGGCTGATTACGATGGTGGAGAAACCGCCACCGGCAGCCTGCCAGTGGCGGTTTCCCGCCATCGCGAAGCCACTACTCCGCCTACCATATTACGATGGCGGGTGGTGTGCTGGCGGACGCAAAGTCCGTCCGCCACGGGTCCGCCACAGGCAATCGTTACGATTGCTTGGCGGACCCACCAAGCATCTCTAAAATGGTGGCGGTGCCTAGCAGGCACCGTACACCAGATTAGGATGCTGCATCCCCACCAGCTTGTGAATGGTGGTTCAACTGCCATTCACAGGCTGGCGGGGATGTACTTCGCCCCCTTCAGCAGGGGCACTCAAGTTTTGTACTTGGGGGGCACCTATGGTGCTCCCCAACATTTCCCTGCACCATGTGGCAGGCACCGCGTGGTGCCTGCCACGTAGTGCAGGGAAATGCAAGTCTTGCATTTTTACCATTGCGGCGGGTGCTGCAGCCAGCGGCACCCTCCACAATGGTAAAAATGCACAATGCGACCGCCACAATGGCGGTCGCATTGTAATTACATGTGCGGGACCGCCGCCATATAGGCGGGCGGTCCCAAGCCCCGGGACGATGGCAGACGGACTAAAGTCCGTCAGCCATCGTAATCAGCCCCATAATGTTTTTAAACTAAAAAAACACAAGACTTCACCAGTTATTGTTATTTCAAGTAACTATAACTCGTGCCCTAAGGAAACTATAACGTGCGCCCTTGCAATGCACTGCTAAATGCCCCAAATATTACATCACTCACGACATTTTAAACAACATATTTGATAATATCACTGCAGCATTTGCAATTAAATTATTGATAAGAAAACTGTATGGTGGGGCGAGTTATAGTTACTTGAGATAAGTATAACCAGTGAATTTCTATTTTTTTTTTGTTTAAGGATAGGATAAGGATTTATAAAGCGCACTAATACCCGTAGGTGCCAAGGGGCTGGACAGTCGAGGAGAGAAAGGAGAGCACAGAGCTGCCGACTATGTTGAGAAAAGCCATGTCTTAAGCAGCCTTCTAAACATCGGAAGCGAGTCTGCATGAGAGATAGAGGGGGGCAGGGTATTCCAGAGTTTTGCGGCTGCCACAGAGAAGAAACGTCCGCCCCATCTGACCTTGCAGAATTTCGGAGAGATCAATTTTCTCTGGGAGGAGGATCTCAAGGTCCTCCCAGGAGTATACCATTGAAACATGGTTTTCAGCCGCTATGAGCCTTTGCTGTGCAAGGCCTTAAAACATTACGGCGTCACCCAACCTTTGTTTTTTCAGTATATATATATATATATATATATTTATATTTATATTTATATATACATATATATATTATTATTTTCACGGAAAAAAATCAAAGGTTACAGGGACGTTATAGTTAGGATCAGATTTCACTAGTACAAAACCAGTGAAATTCGGCAATTATAGTTACCTGAGCTAACTATGACTTATGCCCACACAATGCACTGCTTATCACCTCACATATTACATCACTCATGACATGGTCAGTGACATCACTTATGACAACACTGATGACACTTCAAAGGGTTTTGGGTGACAAGGGTAGTTTTAGGGTTTAGGGTGGGTATAGGTTTTTGGGCAGCAAGGGTATTTTTTGGGTTCAGGGTGGGTAGGGGTATTTGGGTGGCAAGAGCATTTTTAGGGTTTAGGGTGGGTCAGATTATTTGGGTAGCAAGGGTATTGTTAGGATTTAGGGTGGGTAGGGGTATGTGAGTGTCAAGGATATTTTTGAGGTTTAGGGTGGGTAGGGTTTAGGGGTCGATAAGGTAATATATATATATATATATATATATATATATATATATATAGGTAGCGAGAGAGAGATACAAACATATATATATATGCATGCATGTTTTATTTTTATGTATTTACTGTATTTATAGAGAGCAAAAATGTATCCCCTATGGGATATCACGACGCTAGAAAGATCCCTGTCTTTCCGTTTGTGAGAACTGGGAATGAGATTTTGGATCAACTGCTAAAAAAAGATGCTTTAACCTTTGAAGAGTCAAGTTTTTAGTTTTGTTTCTAAACCACAGATGGTTATAAGTCAGATGAAGGTCTAGGGGTAAAGTGTTCCACTGGACCCCTGCCATATGTGAGAACAAGCGGCTGCCGGCTCTGAAATTTTTTATCCGCTTTGCTTTGGCACGTGCAAGGTTTTGTGACCACAGTTTGCACGCTGTCTCATAGAATTCCACTTTGGCTTGACGAATTTCATGCCCAATGCTATATAATGTCCTGTGTGTATGGCAAAGAAGCTTGAAGTTGGCTCTTTTTCTCATTATCAGCCAATGTAGGGTTGCTAGGCTGGGTGATGCCGAGCGGTATATGTCCATATTGCAGATCAGCTTGGCAGCAGCATTCTGTATCACCTGGAGTCTGGTAAAAAGATAATCATCTGCAGGTTATCAGGGACTGGACTATTGTTCTACACCAGTCAACCAGTATGCACCGGCATAACCTTCTCAGTAATTTAAGGATACCAAAGCATTTGCCACAAGTGGCATTGACTTGCTCCTGCATGGAAAGTAAGTCATCAATGATGACCCTGAGAATGTTTGCTGATTTCTTGGGCGCCTATCCTAGTGATGTGGGCCACCAGGATGAATCCCATATTTGGGGAGGCCCACAGAATAGTATTGGGTTTCATCATGTTTCTCCCCCATGGAGATGACCAGCTGAGTGTCATCCGCGTACGAGCAGATCTCAAAGCCCCATTTCCTTACAATTTTTGCTAGGGAGGAGACATGAATGTTAAAAAGAGTCAGACTCAAAAAAGAGGCCTGAGAGACTCCACATTTAGGTAAGTGGGAGCAAGATCTAAAAGTGGTCAGCTGGACTGTTTGCGTTATGTTCTTTAAAAATGAGCCAAACCACTATAAAGATTTAGAGTGGAGTCCAATTTTGTGGAGTTTTCTAATCAGCCGACTATGGGAGATGGTGTCAAAAGACACATACAGGTCAAGTAGGATCAGGGCGGCCGCCTTGCCCTGATCGACTACTGACCTCATGTCATCCAGTACAGTCAAAAGGGTGGACTCTGTACTATTTATGGCTCGAAAGCCTGTCTGAGAAGTGTCCAACAAATTGTTATTTTCTAGAAAGTTGGTTAACCGTCCATTCACTAATTTTTGCAATATCTCTGACATGTGTACATAGAGGCTTTATACTTACCTGCGAAATACTTACATTTTTGGTGTATAGGCATGCGTGGCAAATGCATATGCTTGGTAAAATTATGTGTGGTAAAGGCATGTGTGGTAAAGGCATATGGATTGCAATGGACGCGTTGTAAAGGCAATCATGGTAATGACATGTGAGGGTCCATCATACATCCACTCACCCATGATGCTTGGCCCCATGCAATTGAAGACAGATTGTTTTTGTAATATCTCTCCTCTCACAGAAGAAAAAAATATATTGCGGGCCCAAGCAGATAGTATTTGTTATGTAATGAGTGCCACAAGGGAATGAAAGATGAGAGGCATCAACTCATTAAGATGAATTAGCAATATGAAACCTATTGTTGATCACATAGGAAGGTAAATCACATTGTTTATGCCTGTTTGGCTCCTGTAAGGCTCATTAAATCAAACAGTGACATTTCTGAATGGAGTTTTTATTAATGGTGTGAGACAACGTTGTAAGTTGTTGAAACACCAGGTTATGCCTTTCAAGCATAAAAAACATGAACAGATAGCAATCTTATTTTTAGCAAGCCTTCAGTAAATGTCACAAATTTAAAAAATGACAGTTCCAGAGCAGAAAAGCTATCAGTACCATACATGGTCCATGACGCACATTAGAGTAAAAATTGAATAAGAGATCAAAAATAGACCATGAACGGTTTTTGACTATAAACACAAACAGAAAGTTCAGATTCCCAAAAGAGATTAATCGTAGATCTATTTATTTTAGCTTTTCAAAATGAAAAGGTCATGCATCTTATAAAAGAAGATGGGAGACAAAACCTTGAATGCATTTTAGCAAAAGGTCATTTGCAGGAGTTTGCAGAATCCTGATTTCCCACAGTAGTACAAACAAAACACCAATTGGGACTCGATAGTAATTACTGTATCGTGTTTCCAATTTTTTTTAAATTATGGTGAAAAGCACACACATCACCATGCAGCGTGCAAAAACCAAGAGAATTATTTTACGGAATGTCTACTGATGACGCAATTGATCCACAAATCTAGACACCAAGAGAAACAACTTACAACACATAAACTAAATATATTGTAAATCTATCAAATGAAGGACATTTGAAAATCTGCAGGAGTCAACTGCGATATCTAGTGCAGGAACTGTGGATAGAACAGTGTATAATAAATAATAAAACATAACTTTGCATACACTTACCACAGTCGTGACACGCTGCACTAAGGTGCTATTTAATATGGCATTACATACTGTAAAGATGTGATATTTTGCCTCATTAGCTTCTGTATACCAGACAGTGCAAACTGTCTGGTTGCAAAATCCCTTTTTGTGGGCTTACCAAGAGCTTACAGTGGTCTTAAACACATCCCACTTTGCGTACTATTGGATGCCTCTTTTATCACTGTAATTTGTTTGCTTTCTTTGTTTCATCTTGTCTTTCTTGTATGTGTCCGTCCCCTGCAGCATAGCCTCTTTACCATCATTTTCATAGGCATAATTCTATTCTTCCACTGCTCACTTTTAGAGCACTCCTTTTTTTAGGTAAGCACTTCATGAGACTTTATGTGTTTTCCAGCTCTCTTCCTCGCATGCTTCTCCCCCGCCAAATACCCACCCACCCGAGCTTGGTGATTCTCTCTTCCTTGTGGGCTGCTCCCTCTCTCTCTCTTTCTCTCTCTCTTTGTCTCTCTCTCTCTCTCTCTCTCATGCTTCTCCCATACCCTCTACATTGCTGTCTCCTTCATGTACTTTTTCCGCTAACACTTTGGGCCTGATTACGATGCAGGCTGAAGCGGCTCCGACCATCGGTCGGAGCCCTTCAGCCCGCATCATAATCGGCTGGTCGGATTCCTTTCCGACCAACCCATTTGGATGGGATCGGTCGGAAGGGAATCTGAATCGTTTCCAAATGGCCATCGACAGGCTCGGAGAGCCCGTCCGCCATTCGGAAAGCCTGCAGGAATCCCTCGCCCGGCTCTTTCCGACCGAGGGATTACGATGGCAGATTCCAACTGCCTTTCTGACACAGAAAGGCATTGGGAATCTGTCTTTGGGGGCCCCCAGTAGGGCCCCCATGGGTGCAAGGCCGCCAGCGGCCTAGGGTCCACCTATGGTGCCCCCCTGTTGATCCCTGCACCCTGTGGCAGGCACCTTTAGGTGCCTGCCACAGGGTGCAGGGATGAACTGTACCTCTGCTCTTTGCAATGAGAGCATCCATTCCATTCAGAATGCACATTGTAAAGAATAGGATTGCGACCGAACAGGGTTCGGTCGCATCCTACTTCCTGGGCTGGAACCGACAACAGGAGGTCATTCGGTTCCAGTTCCCAACCGATGTCGGACAGACTCCAGTCCGTCCGACATCAGAATTGGCCCCTTTGTGTTGCTGTCTCCCTCATGTGCTGATTTTCTCCTCTTCCCCCACAGAGGTGTTTTTTAAGTCCCACCTGCCCACCTTCTGTTGCTTCCCCCTGCCCACACCGCCTTATCCCCAGCAGTCCTTTTTTAATTTTAATTTTCTACAAATGTTTTTGGAAGGTGCAGCGGCAAATAGTTACCGGCCCTTCCACTTTATAAAAAAGCACTATCGCACTACTCATATTTCATTTTTTTAATTTACTAATCCATCCTGGATCAGTTAATTTAAAAAATGGCACCTGTGTTCTATAATAGGCACAAGAATGTGCGTGCAACACGCATGAATGCACCTATAAAATGACACTGCCATAGTAGAGGCCATGTCACCGGACCTTTTTATTTTTAGGCCGATGCTGCACAGCATCCGCAAAAAATGCTTTTTTCCTATGCTGTACAGCATCACCAAAAAGCAATGCCAAACGCCAGTAGGTTACAAAGAGGAGATCTATTGGCTTTGCCATTGTTTTTTAATGTTTGTCAGTGCTTCTTTGTGGCAGCACAAATATTTGTATTTTTTCTCTGGAGACCAGCTAAGAGAAATCATTGCCATCAGTACACAGCACTACTCACTACAAAATGTGCACTCTTTGCTGTGCATGGTTGGAAGTGTGTTGTTTGTAGTTAGGTAAAGGGTACATGTTGGGTTGCTACTCACAAGCAAGGAGTATAGCAAAAAGAGTGTGACAATAGATTCTGTAGTGGTGGACTCAGGTGCTATCGACTAATAATGTAATATGTGTAATGACGTGCTATATCATACTGTCATGCTGTAAAGCATTTGGAGAGCAGTTGATGCAATCTAATTTCAGAGGCCAGGTATAAAACAATAGAAGGCCTTTGGACCCTCATTACGAGTTGCTTGTTTTCTTATGTGACAACATCTGACACTGGGTTGTGTATTGAGTGCAATAATTAACACCTATTACAGGATTTGCCTGCAAAATGGGGCGCAAAATATGGATTTTGGTGCCTACTGCACCAAACTCCTCTTGTCTAGTTATTATCTGGGCATTTTTACCCTGGGACTGGTCTGACATGCTGAAAATGTGTGGGGGATGCAGGTTTTACTAACCCAGTATTTATTGGGGACGATAAAATATGCACAATACTTAAGTCCTATATGTGCGATGACAGGCGGAATTGCACATATCGGAATTATACAGGCTACTCATAATTTTTTATTTTTTTAAAATCTTTATATAGCGGGAACTAGACCCGAGGGCATCAGAGCGCTTTACACAAATTACATATAGACTGATCACAAAAGCTATAACCAAAGGAGAAGGCTTTACATCAATTACATGTGCGTCGTTTACATCAATTATTGTAGGCATTGCAGAAGAGAGAGAGGGCAGGAGGCAGGTAAACAGGGCTCATATGCAGGATATGGATACAGGTGGGGAGCATAAATTAATACAGTAAATGGCGAGGGTGGGGTATCCAGATGGGTTAGGGATGGAGCTCAGAGTGATCATTCTGATTATTAGATGGGGTACTTGGTAGGTCGAGCAAGATAGTTTAGGTGGATGAGTGTAGAAATTTATTGAGAAGAGGCAGTTTTAAGTGTTTCCTGAGCTGAAGGTAGGGTTGGTTGCTTTGCAGTTTCTTAGGAAGGGTGTTCCAAATTCTCGGGGCATTTTCCGAGAAAGATCGAGTGAGGGATTTGGTTTTCTTGAATTTTGGAGGGATGAGGAGAAGGGTGTTGGAGCTTTGTAGAGCTCTTTTTTGGCCCTCTTTTGTGAGTTTGTCAGCAAGGGTGGTAGGAATTCCAGAGTAGAGAGCTGTGTGTGTTTTCAGGCTGTTTTGAATATGCTCCTCGCTTCAATTGGTAACCAGTTGAGTTTTCTGAGAGTGGTAGTGATGTGGTAGAATCGTCTCTCTTCAGAGATCAGTCTAGCCGCTATGCTGAGTGTGGACTTCATTGGCAAAAGATGGGTTTTTGAAGTGCCAGTAATTGTTGCATTGCCATAGTTCAGCTTGGATAAAATGAGGGATTGGATTATGGTCTTCAAGTCTTCAGAGGGAATAAATGGTTTGATTTTTTTGTGTTTTATGGTGTAGAAGGTACTTTTTTGCAGAGGAGGTGATATGTTCTTTCATATTCAGACTTTTGTCGAGAGTAAACCCAAGAGATTTGATGGAGTTAGAGATAGATATTTTACAGTTTAGTGCAGTTATACTGTTGAGCCAGTGATGGATGGGGTAGGGATGGTTTTTTGGCTGGATAAGGAGGAGCTCGGTTTTATTGGGGTTTAATTTTGTTGTTGAGCCAGGTGTGTATCAGGGAGAGAGTGCTGTTGAGATGGTGGCTGCCTTTGAGTGAAGCGATTTTGATATAGAATTGGGTGTCAGAGATGGTAGGCAATTTTGGCTTGTTTCAAGAGCAGTGCAATCAATCTCTCATACAGTACTTGTAAAGCACGGTGTGAAGATCATCAATCCCAAAGATGACAGCACGCAGGATCAAAGGTTAGTTGCTTTATTCTTCAGAGCAACAAGAAGTACACTTCATGTAATTAGCCTGGGCCAAACCGTCTGTCTCGGAATCTGGAACACGACCTGTATTCCAGATTCCAAGCGAACAGGAAGACACCACACATCCCCCTTCGTAAACAGAGAAATATCACAACATCAAAATCATGAAATATGAAAACTACACTATGGAACTAACATAATAAAATGGTAAAAAAAAATACAAATATAATATAACATGTATAGTGAAATGCAAGGAGATTAATCAATCCAAATGATAATCTTTACACCAGACAGGACATTGACGTTGCCTTTGTACTGGATACTTAACTGGAATGTCAGACTGTTGAGGCACAAATTTGCGCCAATTTGATCCATTGTAAGAGATTTTAGGAGATACAGTAATTGATGAATCAGCTGTCTTATCAGTAGGCCACAACCACTGAGGAACTTTCACCACTTTGGACAAACTCCAAACATTCCCATCAGAAAGTTCAACCACTTGACGACCAACTCTGACCACTTTCAAAGGTGAAGAAAACCGGGATTCACCAGACTTCATGATTCTACCTTTCTTCACACGAACCCAATCATTAATCTTTACAGGAGAAATCACATCCTTACTACGCTGATCTTGATTAGTTCGACTCATCTCGTTTTCTCTACTACACAATAGATCTCTCATCCATGCTTGGCTCATGTTACACACACACACTTCCTTCCTCTCATTTTTTCAAAAGGAGATAAATCTCCAATAGACCTAGGAGTATTTCTATAACTCCAAAGAACCTCTTTGATGGCTTGATTGCAATTTTTCCCATTGGAAATAGCTAATTGTAAGCCTTCTTTGAATACCTTGATCCACCTCTCCACAATTCCATTGCTCTGTGGATAATAAACAGATGAGCGTTTATGAACAATACCGTGACTGTCAAGAAAAAGTTTCATTTCGGTGGATGTCAATTGTACCCCATTGTCGGTATGAAGCGATTCGGGAAAACCTTCTCTTTCAAAAATCATTCAAAAATTGAATCACAACCTTTGATGTAACATGGGGAACAAATCTAACTTCAGGCCATTGAGATAACTGATCAATAAGAATTATAGCAAAGACAGGATTATGGCCCAAAGAAATCGGACCAGCTATGTCAAGGGATACACATTGCCATACACGTGACGGTCTGGAAACAGGACGGTGTTCATAAGAAACAGTTTTTTGGGATTTGTCACTAATAGAACACTCTATACAATCTCTGACTTTACGTTCTACATACTTATCCATTGCTGGCCACCAAAATTCGCTTCTAATTCTCCTTTTCATGCTGGTCATACCAGGATGCCCTTCATGCGCCATATCAAGAATGGTTTGTTGCAATTCAATCAGCACAACAAGTTGCAAACCTCTCATTAGAACATCGTTATGTACAGATAATTCATGGGCAACATGAAAGAAAGGAAGAATATTTTCTGAAATATCAACCTTTCTAGGCCATGAAGAATGAATGTAGCCAATAACCTCTTTCAACACAGGATCTTTGTCAGATGCCACTCTACACTGACTCTCTTGTATACATCCCTTAGACACCTCGCAAATAGAAACAACTTTTTCCAAATCATCATCTTCCTCAACAACATTGTCATCAGCAACAGGCAGTCTCGACAAGCAATCAGCACGAATGTTTTTTACTCCTGGGATGTATTCAACCTTGAAATGAAATTCTTGTAATTTGTATTGCCACCTCGCCACTCTAGAAGTGGCTCTACTACAACCTTTTGTTGTAAATAAATCAACAAGAGGACGGTGATCTGTCCTCACCTTGAAAACAGTGCCATACACATATTTACGGAAATATTCAATACCCCACCAACACGCTAGAGTTTCTTTTTCTAAAGTAGAGTATTTGCATTCTGCACCTCTTAACGGTCTGGATGCAAAGGCAACTGTCACTAAGTGACCATTTTGATTCTGAATGAGAACAGCACCAATTCCAACGTTGCTAGCATCCGAAACAATTACAGAGTCATAAGCAGTGTTAAATGTGGCTAAAGCAGGTGCAGAAGAGATACATAATTTCAAATGTTTAAATTCGTTAGCACAGTTGTCATCCCACAAAAATGATTGATTCTTTTTCATCAGGGATCTCATGTGTACAGTTTTGTCAGAGAAAACAGGTATGAACTTAGCGTAATATTCCGCAAGGCCGAGAAAAGACCTAAGTTGGTCTTTATTTTGAGGTTCTGGAGCTTGTTCGATAGCTCTGACAAGATTCTGCTTGGGAGAAATACCATTTTTGTTTATAGAGTGACCTAAATAATCAACAGAAGACATGCCAAACTTACATTTTTCTTTTGTCAATGTCAAACCATTATCTTGTAGAATACATAAAACTTGGTGAAGTATATTAGTATGTTCCTGTGAATTAGATGCAAAAACAAGAATGTCGTCTTGAAAATATAATACATTGTTTATGTCTTTAAATAACTTATGCATTAATCTTTGAAATACAGACGATGCAGATATTAGCCCAAAGGGCATTCGCTTGTACCTGAAAGCCCCTTCTGATGTAATAAACGAGGTAAGATGTTTGCTATCCTCATGGAGGGCTATCTGATGATAAGCATTCGATAAATCAAGTGTAGAGAACACTGAGGCACCTCTAAGTTTAGCAAACATTTCATTTATATTGGGCAGGGGATGTCTGTCCACCCAGACATTGTTGTTGAGATCTCTTAAGTCCACACACAATCTCACTTGACCATTAGGCTTGTGTGTGACAACAACGGGTGACAACCACTCTGAAGATTCTATTTCTTCAATGATGTCGAGACGACACAATCTTTCTAGCTCATTCTTGACAGCATCTCTTAAGTGCAACGGAACATTTCTGACCTTATGAACTTTGGGTATAGCGTTATGTTTCAGAACTATTTTGTGAACAAAATTTTTAAGAAGACCTAATTTAGAAGATGAGAATACACTAGGAAAGCGTTTTTCCCACTCAGATGCCGGATCAATATCAACGTGTAATATCAAATCCGAATATCCAAGGACTTGATCAGGATGATTAGGATCAAGTGTGATCATAAGATCTCTCTGCTGAGGCCAACCCAAAAGACATGAACCCTCTCTTGCAACATATACTTTTGAAGAAATAGTCTTTCCCTTAAAACTTATGGTAGATATGAAAAATCCCAATACATCTATGGGTTTTCTGCCATACCCCACTAACTTGATGTCAGGAGGAGATAAACTAACATTTGGAAATTCTTTCAACCATTCATCTCCAATAAGGGTATGTCTGGCACCAGAGTCGGCCATGACTCTTATATTTTTATCTCCAATTACAACAGTGCAATAAGGAGCATCTTTTGTACTGTTAACTTCATATACTGCTAAAAGATATTCATCATCTCCGATATCACAATGTACTTCTTTAACTTGTTCAGAATGTTGATTTTTAAAATCAACACTTCTGTTCTTGGATTTATTCTTGTTCCTACACATCCTAGTATAATGCCCCTTCAGTTTACAGTATCTACATATTTGACCACTGGCAGGACATCTTTTATCATTGGCTAAATGACCAGGGATACCACATTTGAAACAAACATATACCTTCTTGTCTTGATTGGACTGAGTTTTAAACTTAGATTTGCTAGAAATCCCCTCATCAGTATTAGGGGGCATATTAGCAAGAAGAGGCGATAATCATCGCTAACCCTGCTTAGCGTGATTTTTTTTATCGCCGGCTATCGCTGGAATATATCGCCACGCTAATGCTGTATTAGCAACGATTAGCACTATGGCGATGAATATTCCAGCTATAGCGGGGGAAATGGGCCAACATCGCTGAAAAACCAGCGATGTTGCATGGAGAAGGGAGAACACCTTGCTGATACGACCCTGTGGTCGTATCAGCATAATCCACCCCCCCATGTTAGGTATGGCTAACACCTGCTAATTGCAGGTGTTAAATAAATGGCGATGACCCCGGTTAGCGCGACTTTTCACGTCGCTAACTGGGGCCATGGCCACCTTGCTAATAGGCGATAGGCCTGTTAGCAAGTGTTTCCCAGGTTTGTTCGTCGGGAACGCCCACTTTGCATGTCATTAGCGATAAATATCGCTGACATGCAAAGCGGTAAAAAAACGGGCGCTAATGCCCGCAAACTGTCGCTAACTGCTGTTAGAGACAGTTTGCTGATAGGGCGATATAAATATCGCCGCTTTAGCGGCAAAAAGTGCCGCTAAAGCGGCGATAGTGCCCTTGCTAATATGCCCCTTAGTTTTTTTAACTAACTGAACTTCAGCGACTTTTTGTTCGGCAAGTTCTTTCAAACCAAGTTTCATATCCTCAAAACGATGAGCTATATCTATGGCTTTGTTTAATGTAAGGTCTTCAGCAGCTAACCGTTTTTCCTGAAGTTTGACATCCGCAACCTTATGTACAAGTTGGTCTTGCACCATCTGGTCATGAAATGTAGAATAATTACATTTGGATGCCAAAATTCTTAAGTCGTTGACAAAAACATCTATGGATTCATTTGCCAATTGTCCTCTACTGAGAAATTTATGATGTGATACAACTTCGTTGTTTTTTTTTTATATACCGTTTGTCTAGTTGTTTCATAGCTTCATCAAAAACATCAATGTCGTCATCCGAGGATGATGCGTGATGTACAGTGCTTGGAGGTAAGTGACTTAAGATGCGTCTGCCTTCAGCACCAAGACAATGCTTTAATATTGCTAGCTTCCTTTTGTCTGTAAAGTCATCACCACCAATAGCTTCGATATAAGCTTCTAAACCTTCTTTCCATTGTTTCCACTCCAGAATGGGCTCACCATGAGTGGGTAAAAATGGTGCAGGTGCCTTAAAACCCTCCATAAAAATAATGATAATAACAATAAAGGAAATATGATTTAACAATAAGGTGTGCAGATCACCGAATACAGAAATGCTTAATGACAAAAGTAATATGATCTGCCAGTGAGGTGTGCAGATCACCGTGTAAACGTTAGCAGAAAAAAAAAAAAACAACTCTATAACAGAAGATGTGATCTGCACCAGAGGTGTGCAAATCACCGTGTGCTGTAGAATTTTATTCAGTAAAGGTTTTGATGCAGTTTAATACGTGATCTGTCACAAAGGTGTGCAGATCACCGTGTAAAAATAGTTGAAATGGTGACTGCAAACAGGATAAACGCACCAGCCATAAGAAGTAAATCTTCACAACTTCATAGAAGGTTAGCGCACCAGTCTTTCTTGAGCATGACTGCACACGCGCGTTTGATTGGTTGAACACAGTGGAGAAAACCAACGCAGGCAGAGCTCAAATACGCGATAACCAGCGCGTTTACATTCAGGCTCCCAAATCAGCGCATTGACCTTTTATAGTCACATCGACTGTGATGACAGCAAGGATCGTGTGAGCATTGAAATCATGCGCGCGGTGTCCAGCGCATGCCGGCTTTATTTTTCATGTAACGCGCGATTGTTCCATGCGCGAGAGGCAGCGCGTGGTTATAGAAGCATGCAGGCTATGTTGTCAAGGAGACTCAATTGTTAAGTGCACGAGAGGCAGCGTATTCAGAATTCGTTAAGTAAACAAAAGATGGCAAAATATGTAAAAATCTTCAGAATCTCACCACTACGTTCCTTCAAGATGCGGTTTTCACGAAAATGATAGATCAATTCCACAGCCTTTATCAGCCATAATCAGAAGACTTCTCATCGCTTCTGTGAGAACACGGACGCGTGATCTGCTACTTGCAGGGCTCCAGGCTTTGGGGTCCGTTCTCCGCTTGTCGCCAATGTGAAGATCATCAATCCCAAAGATGACAGCACGTAGGATCAAAGGTTAGTTGCTTTATTCTTCAGAGCAACAAGAAGTACACTTCATGTAATTAGCCTGGGCCAAACCGTCCGTCTCGGAATCTGGAACACGACCTGTATTCCAGATTCCAAGCGAACAGGAAGACACCACACACGGCTTATCACCCACGAGGGTATCCAGGCTTGGGCTGCGGGTTTGCCAGGAAAGCCATGTTTTGAGCTTTCTCCTGAAGTCTGTCAGCGAGGGTGATGTTCGAAGGTGTAGGGGGAGGGCGTTCCAGGAGTGCAAAAGGTTCCATGTAGAGGTTGAAGAGGGTAGGGGATAGGATTGATCCTTGGGGGACTCCTTGGTTGACTGGTGTTACCGTCGATGTGGACCAGTTCTCATTGTGTTAACCTGGAAAATAAAGAGTGCATTTAAATCCATTGACCTGCTTCCTTTTTTGTTTGCTGTCCCATCTCTAACAATTTTTTTATTATGACAAATGTCCATTGTGATTTATTACTTTGAAAAATTAGTGTAAAATGGACAATGATTTTTCTAATTTTGGAGACCAATGACGTGCCCAGCCAATTACACTTTACGTTTCTAAATATAACATGGACAGAGCTTTGAATTTTGTAGGTAGCTTCAGAGTGTATAAACTGATTTGATCTGAATACATTTGTCATCAGTACTGCTTTTGGGCTCTTTGCCCTTATTTACACCATATAGCTAAATTACATTCAACACAGATATATCACCAAGAATAGGTGGAATTGAATTTTGAGAATCTTCATCACTGCAAATATAGCGCCTGACCTAGAGATGAGTGGTACATAAAATCCTCTTAAAATTGTTGGTGACTTGCTCCTTTATATATTTTGAATGCAGGAATATCAATTGGGGAAATTACCTCTCACAGCCATGAGATAAAACCTATCTCTACACCAAATGCAATAATATTTCAGATTTAATAGTAAACAAATTGTACTTTGCGGAAAATAACAAAATGGTGCAAAACTCTTTGTTAAAGTTCAAGGACAACATTTTTAACACATTATGTCTTATAATGATGAACTGTATGGTTTGTAGTCTTCTCTTTTGCAATAAGTGTAATAAAATTACACGTTCAGTTTTATTTGATGCAGTTTGTCCATTTGTATTAATAACCTGAATGTTAACATCAAGATAGCTGATTGTATGCCTAAGTAAATATCAGATTCATGTCATTGTCATTCATCATAGATGAATGTTTCCTTCTTTTGCTGCTCCACATAACCAAAAAATGTTTATGTATCTCGATCCCAACATATGCTAGGTGAACATATCCAAGTTATACCTTTATGTGTCAACAGATTTGCTTATCGAAAGGGTGACTTCTGTTCCTTCACAGATATAAAAAGAGACTTTTTTACTGTTTACCTCGCCCGGGCAAATTTACCCACCATTTACAGTTCTCTGTCACTTTGGGTTTCACTGACACCCTAGTTGCCTCTTAAGAAGAGTGTAGAGCTTCCACATTTTCCTTCAGTTTCATAGAACTGTCATTCAACAATAACAGCACAGAAAAGGTGCTCTCAGTCTCGAGCTTATTGAGAATAATCCTACCTGAGCCCTTTACAGAACCAGTTAGTTACTGGAGTCTTGTGCCAGTTTCCCTGGTACTCTGCAGGCATACACATAATAAATAATCCGAAATACCTTCTTATGTTATATATCCACAACCTGCCTTGTATATACCATTGGTGTGAGAAATTGGGTTGTTGGTTAAGGGGTGGGTGTGTGAGCCCTTGTCAAGCAACAGCTACAATCTTTGTCACGGTGAACCACAAAAGTCGCTTAGTTAACCTGTGCTTGGCACAAAAGCAACCAAGCTTAACTTAGAGGCAATGTGTAAAGTATTTATGCAGCCCCCAAACAGTAATAAAGTGAAAACACAACACTAGAAAAATCCCACACCAATTTGGATATATAGAGTAAAATTTAATAAATTATTTGACACCAAAACAACACAAACATCCAATTATTAGACCCGGAGATATGCAATTTTAAAGATTTAAGGTAAGTATAGCAGCTACAAGCACAAAGTGTCACTTGTGATTATCTGGTCATGCGAGACCGGGTGAAAGTCACAAATTCAGGCTGACCACGATAGAGTGTGTATCGGATACAGGGACCAGGCTAGTCGTGCTGAAAGCGTTAACTTCTAAAGTCCAGTGTAGAGAGTTCTGTTCGCGAGGAGCAGGAAGAGTGTTGGGATTGTATTCGCTGTAGCGCAAAGAGCAGGCTTGGCATCGGGGATAGTTGGAGCTGTAGCACGAAGATCCTGTTAGGTATCGTGGGCGGTCATTGCTGGACATTCTCGTTGGTGGTCACCATGGGCTGTCGATGCTATAGCGCGAAGTGCAGCTTTTGCGTTGCTGGTTATCACTGGCAGTCGCTGTAGAGCAAAGAGTTGGTTTCACTAGAGCTTTGCATAGGCGGTCAGTGTAGGCTGCAAGATCTTGGCACGAATGGGCTCATTCACGGTCACGAAGAGCTGAAACTTCTTATTTTTCCGTTTCTTCAAGGAAGAGCTCAACTGATGTCACACCAAGGGTCCAGGACTAGCGAAGCACCTCTTGGGCATCAGAAACTCACTCCAGCAGAGGTCAAAAGGGCTCAGGCAGGTCCGTTGCAGCAGGCCAGCTGGGCAGCTGCAGAGGGACCTCTGGAGCTTGTTGTGTTCCTGTAGCTCAGAACAAGAGGTCAATCAGCTGACCCTTGAAGTCACTTCAGCTTGGGGTGAAGGGTGCAGGTCCAGTCTTCCTTCTCAATAGCCAAAAAACAGAGGGCCCCTGAAGACTAATAGGGAGCGAGGAACCAGGGGAAGCAATACACAGAAACAAACAGAGCAACTCTAAATTCTCCCTATAACTCCACCTATTCTTAGATATAAGTATTATCGAGCCATATTTCAACGCATACCACATATGTGTAAATTCTCATTGATTTTTATTTTTTTATTAACAGTCACAGTAAATCACTTTTTTTCTTTTTTCTCCTTTTTTTACATGCAATATCAAATCCCTATTTCATAAATAACAAAAAATCCACTGGAACAATTGATTGTTTAATCCTCGCCTACCCAATATCACTCACAGCTCATACCTCATACAAACTACATTCGCTCTCATTCAAAACTCTTGGTTAAAAACAACAATACACACTACGCATTAGCGAATTGGTTGCTGACTGAAAATGAATCTAGTGCATTCATTGCTGATCGAAATGGACTTTTAGACTGCTGTGAGTATATACAATAGGCAAAGTGATTGTTGACTAAAAACGAATTTGATACAGTCATTGCTGTACAATAACAAATTTGTAAACCTCTCTGGATCAAATGTAAATCTTTCTGAATTGATGAACATATGAATCACTATAAGCAAATCTGAATTCTCATGGATCTATAGAAATGTGGAGAATTTTGCCTATGTATTGTTGTTTTTAACCAAGAGTTTTGAATGAGAAAGAATGTGGTATGTATGAGGTATGAGCAGTGAGTGATGTTGGGTAGGCGAGGATTAAACAATCAATTGTTCCAGTGAATTTTTTGTTATTTACGTAATAAGGATTTGATGTAAGACAAAACAAAAGGGAGTGGACCATACTGATGCCGCACATACAACTGATATCTCCCACAAGATTTGTTCGATCTAGCAATTCGTAAAAACACCAAAGTGTGCACACACTGCCAACACCCTCTGCCCAAAGAGTGCCAACCTAGGTTAGGTGAAGACAAAACACAGCGAGCAGCGATGCACCACTTATACATTTATCAAACTAAGTCCCAAATATATCCACAATAGTCCGAAGGCGTTGATTTTCTTCCTTTTATTGCTGCATCATCAATTTATAAAACAAAAGGGTTCAGCCAACGCGTTTCATCCACATACATGTGGACTTCTTCAGGGCTGCAATACAACAAAGTATACATCTATATAAATACAGACAATACAAAGAAATACACAAATATAACAACAACAACGAAATATGACAAAACCATACATGCAAACAACATTTCCAGGTTATTAGGAGTACACAGCATCATATAACAATCAATGGCCACACTACCCTCATACAATTGAGGGTTAGGTGCCGTCATGTTGGAACAGAGAAGTAGTAAAAACATATAGGGTGTTAACATAAAATGGGAACACCTAGTAGCATGTTCCCCGCAATCATCACTCAGTGTTACCTATTTATCTATACACACACTTTGGATTGAGAGACATAAAACCAGGTTGCGTAGATAGCTTCTTCCAAAGTCATCACATAACAATTGATGTATATTTAACACAACAAGAATAATCTTTTTGCAAAAATACATTCAAAATTTAAACTAAAAGGAGGTCCTTATCTTTAGCAGTAAGAAAATAGAAACATCACCTAGTGAGAGCAATTCTTCTATTCACAATCAACTATCACATATGCGTGCCTCAGGAAATCAAAAATCGTGAACATGGATGAGGGTGGGAAAGAGCCCCATCATAAAAAGTTAAGAGAGAAAGAACATAGACCAAGAAGACCAGAAAGACCAAAAAGAATCCCCAAGATAATTTAAAACGTGGGTGCAATTGCCCTGTGCAATAATAAAAAGTAGGGCACTTTTGATATGTACGTACCAAAATGAGAGTAAGGAAAGAACGTCCTCGCGTAAAATGAAGCATTAATGGGATCCATTCATCTTAGATCATTGAGGATAAGGTATGACTCCTTAAGGTGTAATCCATCTAATAGAGATGGGGTAAGGAAAGGTAGGGAGACACATGAATTGCATGACGGGGTGTGTCTGATTGGGAGAATATGCTAATAAAAATAAGGGTAGCAAACATACCAAAGGTCCACATCCTGAAGAGATAGGTCAAGGAGTATCCAGTTATCAAGTATAGTAGGATGCCTATATATATAAAATTGTAACTCTGCGCTTGTTCCTAAGGAGTCGAACAAAGCTGGAACAAAGAGGGGAAAGGATCCACCTCTCACCCAACACCTGTAAATGTAAAAAAGGAGGAGGAGACAACATCACCAGATATCGTAGGGGCTATACAGGGCTTGTGCAGTCCACCTTACATGTTTAAGGCAGTCATAGGTGTCCTAAAACAGGAGGGCTTTTTATTCCCCACCAGTAGGGCCATGATTGGGTCCACTATATCAACCATTAAAAGAAACAAAGGAACCAGTTACCATCAATATCGTAAAATGCCAGTAATCAGAAAAAGCAGACCAGAGTAACCGATTAAGGATGGTAATAATATATTTTTACAACGTCATATGAGCATAAGGCCAAATGTGTACCGTCATCAGATGTCTGAGTTGCATTACCCAATGGAAAATATATCCGAAACATGATGGAAGATAACACCTAATGGGAAAAAGAGGGGGGTTTGGGTATCCCTACCCGTCTAATCTTCCACCTGGTTGTTTAAAATTATGAAAACCCAGGTGATATGCGAAAGAAAGTCACAAAATAGTTGAAAATGTAACCAGCCACTAATGAACCAAAAGAACTCCAGTAGTACCAAGAATTAAGAGAGGCACAACAGAAAGCGTCAAACCCATGCTAGAAACGAAAAACATATAGCAAGCAATCCCACATATTCAAGTTGGATCGCCTAGGCGAGCCAAATCCAGTATAAACCATTGTCCGTTTATTGAAACCAAATGGAAAAGAAAAGAAAACATAGACTTACTACAATTGGTGTGTAGCAGGACGCAAGAACATAGCACTAACAATCTAGAGGGGCAACAGAATACTGAGCGCCCGTTTTACCTAATTCCAGATCCTCGAGAACTCCCACGGCGCGTAATGGATGATGTAGCGAAATTGTGTCACTCGCGAGAGTTATCGCACGTGAGTATACCAAGTAAAAGCAGCAGCCATATTGGCACATGTTCTCAGTAAGCATAAGAGAGTAGCTTAAATGGCCAGGTTCATCAATTGGCAATTGATTGAAGAAGAGAACCAACAATAAGGACCGGGGAAGTAGCCCTAGCCTATCGCAAATAATACCAAACAAATATATATATATATATCAATAAGGGTTAATATACAAGGAAAAACCGAGTTGGTCCAAAGCATATCAATGCCTAAAAAGGAAGGGCCCGATTCACAAAAGTAATCTGAGACAAAATCCTAACTTTACGGCTTTCGGTATTCACAAAAGGAATTTCGGAGTAGTAAAGTTAGGATTTTGTCTTAAATTTGTCTTAAGTTTTGGTCTTAAGACAAAATCCTAACTTAAGTTAAACTTAAGTTAAACTTAAGTTACGATTTTGTCTTACGTTTGTCTTAAGTTTTGGTCTTAAGACAAAATCCTAACTTAAGTTTAACTTAAGTTAGGATATTGTCTTAAGACCAAAACTTAAGATAAACCTAAGACAAAATCCTAACTTTACTACTCCTAAATGCCTTTTGCGAATACCGAAAGTCGTAAAGTTAGGATTTTGTCTCAGATTACTTTTGTGAATCGGGCCCGATGTTATTCTAATGCGTATCAGGTCCCTAATAATAGGGGTATATTCAGGCCATATTATCAAGAACCACAATACAGGGAACAGGTACCCAATTTCCGGAACCTCGAAGTCTCACGGCTAGTCCGGCATGACGTAGTGAGAATGTATCACTTGCATAACGTAACACAAGTGAATAAATCATGTGGCGGCCATATTGACACATGTTCTTAATAAATAAGAGAGAGTGACTATAGTGACCCAAATATCCCATTGGCAATTGTGGAGATTGTAAAGGACAGCAAATAATGGGGACCGAGAAATCAGCCCTAACTCATCACTACAAATGCTCATTTGTGTTTCCAGGAATAATAAAGTTTGCAAGAGCATGAAACATCTATTCAAAAAAGCAAAGAGATATCAAAGAGTGTCCAAAAAAGTGTCCAGAAGGACGACCATAGGACCCCTACTGTTTCTTACGGATTTGGTTATAGATTTCAATGGTTGCTAGAAAGACCAAAGATGGTTATAATTGGCAAGATACTGTGGGGTTAAGCTAAAAATAAAGCGCCTACTCATACTTAGAGTACTGTGACTAATCATTAGTGTTGGCCAAGTGCAGGAGGGCCTGCTTAAATGGTATTTCAACTATTCCTAACGATTTTGAGTGCCAGAGTGCTGTGATTAATCATAGTTGTTGGCCCAGTGCGGGGAGGGCAACCTCAATGGTATGATGGATATTCATAAAAATAATGTAGTTCATCATCCGTATTGTGTCCATGCGGCCTCCTTGCGTCTTAGAGTCAGCTCCCAATTTCCCCCTCTGGGATCAGATGTAACATGATCAATGCCAAGGAACCATATTTGGCTATTGTCCGTATGTGCTTCTCCCATGTGGTAAGTGATTGGATACCTCATGTCGTTGTTTCTTATAGCACGTATATGTTCCTGTATTCGCAACTTAAGGGGTCTTACCCTACTTCCTACATAGATTTTGTTGCATCCACACCCAATAACGTAGACAACAAACTTCGTCTTGCAGTTGATATGGTGTCTGATGTCATAGTCCTGGTTCGTCTTGTAACTAAACCTTTTGGTTTTGTTTTTGCCAAACTAGCAAGTGTTGCATTCATTACAAGTGTAAAGCCCCTGTACTGTAGAGGATAGCCATGTCCTCTTTATGGTGGTCGTAACATAACTTGGGCAGACCCAATTACATATGGTTTTACCTCTTCTGTAGGTAACCTTAGGTGTTTTGGTTATGTGTTCTTTCAATCCTGGAACCTATGTCAACAAACCCTAGTGCCTCCTTAGAATTCCATATATTTTGTCACTTTGTGTGGTGAACTGGGTGACAAAAGAGAGGTGATTAGGCGTGTCCTTTTTCTTTTTCCCACCAGGTCTCTTAGTGAGTGTATCTTGTCTAGCCATCCAACCTATTCTGTTCTCTGCCTTAGTCAAAATGCCCTCATCATAGCCCCTGTTTCTGAATCTCTGTTTCATTTTCAAAATATTATCAGCAAAGGTATCATCTGAGCTACAATTGCATCTGATACGCAACATCTCACCAAAAGGGATATTCTTAACAACAGACACTGGTTGCATGTAAAACACTATTACATGCAGTCGGTTTCCTGTACATAATACTATGTATGGTGCCATTCTCCACATAGAAGAGAAGATCCAGAAATTCCATCTGGTCCCTGCTATGTTTCATGGTTAATCTGACATTGTAGGGATTGTCATTTAAGTAGGAATAAAAGTCATTAATATGGTCCACAGTCCCTTTCCAAAGGATGATAATGTCGTCTATGTATTTCCCCCAAAAAACAATAGAGTCAGTCCAGGGCAGGGCACATTGGCCCCAGGCATGCTCACGCTCCCACCACCTCATAAAGAGGCAGGCATACAAGGGAGCAAACCTGGAACCCATATCGTTGCCCTGTATCTGGTGGTACTAGTTGCCATTGTGAAGGAAAAATTCTTAGAAAGAATAATCTCGATCATTTCAATCAGCATTTCAGTATGGTGAAGATGATCTGCAGTCCTGGTGCGAAGGAAAGATATAATAGCAAGTAGTCCGAATAGTTTCTGAATACAAGTATATAGACTTGTCACGTCCATAGTCACAAACCTGACCATGTTACGTCTTCGGATTTGTGCAATATGTCCTTGCTATCTTGTGTATAGGCAGGAAGATTGAGGACATATTTTTTCAAGAAGACGTCCACATACTCAGAGATCCGCTCGGTAGGAGAGGAAATGCCAGAGATTATGAGTCGACCCGGGGGAAAATACCGCCCTTGTGGATTTTGGATAAAATATAGATACATGGGTGGTGAGGGTCCTTCACTGATAAATATCTGTATTCATCATCTGCGATTAGCCAAATAGCAAGCCATTCGGTAAGTTTCATATTAATATATGTAATAAGTGCCTTCACAGGATCTTCCAGTACACGTTCATAACAGTTGATGTCTGACAGTTGCCTATCTATCTCCCCCATGTAGTCTTTTTTATCCATAATCACGACATTTCCTTCCTTGTCCGCTTCCCTTATAACAATTGTGTCGTCCATACTCAGGTTGTAGAGTGCTGTTCTCTTTGCCCGCGACAAACTGTTGCCCCTATATGTCTGATGTGCTGTATTTCCCATCATCTCATATATGTCCTTTGTCACCTTTTCTCTAAACAGTTCAATGTTCTTATCAGTACCAGTGGGTGTAAACTTTGAACGGGTTTTGAGACCACTCTCTCCCATCTGGAGACAGAGAAGCTTAGGAAATGAAGGCTTAAAAAGCAAACTTCAGAAACTAGAGAGACTTAAAACACAGGGAATGGCATGCTGGTGGGATGGTACCACGCACCAAAAATATCTTGACAATAAACAAATTCCCAGCGGTCTTATCGGGAGCGGAAGTTCTGCCTGGCTCGGGGAATCCCTTCAGCCAAGCAGACACTGCCAGTTCCAACATATACAAAACCTTATCTTAAGTCATTTTGTATGCAATACTTAATGCACAAGACACCTGTACCTAGTTTGTCTAAATGCCTGCGAGGGTACATTATGTTAACATCTTAGAGAACTACCTGTCAGATTTATTGTACTCCACAGTCCTAGGGAAATAACAGAGGATGTAATTTCACCTTAAACTCTTTGGGGGATATTCTCAAGAACGTGTGATAACTACCGCAAAAGTAGCTTAACGCAACTCTTCACATCGCAGTCCATCGCAGGAAAATAACACCTTGTCAACGTGGAATTCTCAAGCAGGCGGCACCATGCGATAGTCCCACGATAACGCGTCAAATGACCGCGCTAAAATCCACGCGACGCCGCAAAAATGCGAAACACCAACGCGAAAAATCCTGCGATGACACCAACCGCGATACAAAAATCAGCGAAAATCAGCCACAGGCCTGCAATTCCCACGCGTCAGGCGTGAAAATTCACCATAAAAGTCGGAAAAAAACCCACAAACAAATGCCAAACCACAGCGAAGCACAATGGAGGCAGCCGGAGCAAGTGCAGAGGACAACCAGAACCCCACAAGCCCCCCGGAGGACCAGCCTGTGACCTCAGGGTCAGGGAAGGGCAAGGACAAGAAGAGTAGGAATAAGCGGTTCAGTCTGCAAGAAAACAGGATCCTGATAACGGAGGTGATAGAACACCATCAACTACTGTTCGTCACCTCCACTGTGTCACTGGCAACTAAAAATGGAATATGGCAGACCATCGTGGACAAGGTGAATGCAGTCGGAGTGCTGAAGAGGACAATGGACGAGGTCAAGAGGCGCTGGATTGACTCGCAAACAACTGGAAGGCAGCAATGCAGACTGGAGGTGGCAGTCCAGCGCCACAGGAGGAGCTGGACGAGATGGAGGAAATGGTGTCCACAGTCATCAGTGGGGAGACGGTGGCAGGAGTTGGGGGCCCGGACACTGCTCAACATGACCTGACACAACAGCAACAGGGTGAGTACCCAACAGGGACCGGTGGGACGGGGGCACAATGGCACACATGCACAATTAAGCAAAGCACATCTGCGGACAGATCATGCCCCTGACCCCCAACTCCCACCAAGAGACCAATGCACACAAGTATGCAACATCTCAGCACTGCATAAGCACAGAAGCCAGAGGCACACCGCATGTAAGTGATGAGGTGCAGCCAAAACTGAGCTCCATGGGCGACCCATCCTAAATGCGGCACACACACATTACATGCAGAGTACATCAACATTGACAACGATGCGGTACAAACCGCAACACGTCCACAACAGAACAGGGGACACAACTGGTGCTGCATGTGCGTAGAAACTGGCCAATCACATTTGGCAATGCAGGGAAATGTGAGTTGACAATGCACAAGTACAAACACACATCTGTGAAGTTGTCGGAATGTCCACTGTCCCGCATCAAATAGGCAGCTCCCCACACACAGTCACAATGTACACTGTCATGCAGTCTGAATGTAAACATGTACAATGCGTCAACATGCATGTGAACACATTGTTAAACTGCATCTCCCCTTCACATTGCAGGAGGAAATCCAACACCCCCTGCAGAGCATTCCCAACCTCTCTTCTCTGATGATGAAGAGGACCACCACTCCTTTGACTCCGACGCCCTCCAACAGCTCGTGGAGAGCCTCTGCAGCCCACTTCCAGGAGCAGGCCAGCCCAGCTGCTACAAGGAGAACCCACCCCCTGCACAGAACACACAGCAGGCAGCATCCACGGCTGCCTCCCAGGACCCCCACGACGAACACATGGCCTTCCAACGCCGTGTGTTGGGGTGCCAGGAGAAGCTGGCTGAACAGGTGCAGTTGGGGTTCGACCGCATGGCAGACAAACTAGACGCCATACGTGGGTGTCTAAGTCCCATCAGGGACCACTCACAGTCCCTAACGGACACCCACAGTCCGCTCCATGCTCTCCAATGAACCATGGCTGACATTGCCAGAGTCCTGACTCAGAGACAAGAACAACTGACTAGTCAGAGTGCCACCAGCGAACTCGCCCGGGAGTTGGGACTCATGCGGAGGCTCATGGAGAACATGGAGCGGACGCGGGCGGAAAGAGCGGCTGCCACGGCTGCACACCAGCGAGAGGTTGCTGGGTCCCTCAATGACATAAAGACCATCCTCATGGCATTGCTGCCACAAGGCCTGGCGCTGATGCATGCTGCTGCTACCACCCCATCCACATCTCCGGCCCCTGATGTGTCAGTGCCACACAGTGCAGCAGACATTCCACCTCCGGCCCCTGGGGTGTCACTGCTACACAGTGCTGGAGACAGAACACCACCACCCACATGTGAGGCACATGCAACAGCAGAGGACGAAGATGCGGATGAATCCGCCTTGGTGGTGAGAAGGAAGCGGTAGCATCTATCTCCAAAATGTGGCCTGTTTCTGCTTGGTTCTGCCCTCTGCATCATCAGCTGCCACTGTCCCCCGATGCACTCTGCGACACTCACCTTGGACCACGACATGGACTGCCATAATCTGTTTGGCCACCAACGACACGGATATCAGACTGCGGACTGAACTCTTCCTTCCCCGATGTACTCGTCATTCCCTGAGGGACTCTGGCTGGCCCTCCACGTGCCAACGATGCAGAGTGGGGTCTGCATGGCCCTGTACTGCTCCAGCTGCAACACACCACTGAATGTGCAATAAACATTCATGTTAACACAGATGTGTCATGTCTATGATCTTTCAAGTGTGGAATTAGGTATGAATGTAGGGTCAGTGACCTCCCCTTACGTACATGTTGTGCATGTTGTGGGACTTGGGTCACAGGGTGACACATAGCTGATTGCGGTCCGTGTGGCGCTGACACTCCGACAGCGACACATCCATTAGTCGCTTCCTTGTCCGGCCCAGGACGGAACCACGCCCAGGGCCCCGGGGTCATTGTTCACACCCTTACGCTGGACTGGCATACGCAAGGACAGCCCACTCCGCTTACACTCACAGGGGGGGACGACAAGGCTTCATGTCCCAGGTCTTCCCTGTAGGGATCTGCTGCTCACAGGTCTAGTTGTCAGCATGCCACAGCCACTCCCTCACGGATGTTTACACCCACACCACACCCATCCAGCACAGGCGTCACAGGACATGTGACCCTGCCAATAAAAAGCCCCTGGCGCACGTGCTGGATGCCATTTCCAATCTCTGACTGGCTGTCTCTGTGTGGTTCTCATTTATGCATGAGGGCCTAGGGCCCTGCCACCTCACATTGCCCAGTGCCGGGGGTGACATGATGGCGTCCACACCATGGACTCAATCATAAAGGGTCCATGGCTAGCGGTGCACAGACTTGGTGGCACCGGATACACTGCGGCAGGCACAGGCACACCGCCACGAGACCGTGTCTTTCGGTGCACTGAGATAGGGCCACCTGAAGTGCTGAGTGGGTGTGCAGCCTGCGATGATGTGCCGTCCTGGCGCTCAGGACTGGCAAGGTTTAGTGTGAGCCCTGCTGGACCGCAGTGTAGGCCTGAGCCAGCGGGCAGTGCGTGCCTCCGGCCACGTGGCGTCGCCTCGCGGTTCACAGAGTTAGTGGCACCTATTCGGCTGAGCGGGTGTGCAGCCTGCGATGATGCCCTGTGCACTGAATTGTTCTCTGCCATTGCGAAATCAAAACCCAGAATCAGGTGTGTGACCTGGTGGCCCGCGGTGCCTGCCTGCATGATGTGGAGGGTGCCAGGGTCGCGGGCCCCGGGCTTGGAGCTCCCACTGGCACGTGGTGGGTCCTCTTGGAGACACGCCGGTGGCGGAAGGTGAGCAGTGGGGCCTGGTTGCGCAGGGGCGGGCAACCACCGCTGGGCGGCGGGAGGGGTGGGGGTGCAGCAGCCTGTGTGCGCAGGGGCGGGCAAGCGATGATGGCGTGTGCAACTGTATGGTCTCTGCCATTCATGTCTCTGGAAACTGTTTCAGATGAGGGACCTGGGGGACTGCAGTGTATACCGGCACGTGGTTGGAGACACACCGGTGTCAGCAGGTGAGCGGTGAGGCATGGGTCCGCAGTGTTGGCACTCTCTCCATCTCTCCCTCTCTCTCTCCCTCTCTTTCTCTCTCTCTCTCTTTCTCTCTCCCTCTCTCTCTCCCTCTCTCTCTCTTTCTCTCTCTCTCTTTCTCTCTCCCTCTCTCCCTCTCTCTCTCCCTCTCTCTCTCTCTCCCTCTCTCTCTCTCCCTCTCTCTCTCTCCCTCTCTCTCACTCTGTTTCTCTCTCCCTCTCTCTCCCTCCCTCTCTCTCTCCCTCCCTCTCTCTCTCTCTCTCTCTCTTTCGCTCTCTCTCTCTGTACTTTTATGAGCGCATGACACACCTTCTTATCTAGATTTCTGTTTTGCAGGCTGTGACTTGCAGATTGTCCTGAGAAGACCCGCCATGCCTCTTCAGTATTCTTGTTTTGGTTTTGTTCTGTAATAAACGTATTATTTGTATTTCATGATGTGGATGTCTGACTCTCCTTTTTCTGTCCACAGATGTATGTTAGGTGTTGTGATTGAGAGGCTTCATGTGAATTGTTTTGTGCATGATTTTGGTAACGTTATTGTGACATTTCTTTGTCCGGGGGGGTGGTGGTGCCCGTAGTGGCGCCCCGGGGGGGGGATCCTGGGGGTGGTTGCGGTGGGTGTTGTTGCCCTCTCGGGGCTCAGGGATGCATGGTGAGTGGCTCCATGGCATCTGTTGTTCTTCATGTGTGGCTCTGGGCTGTGCTCCCTTTGATGGTGCCGGTTGTCGTCCGACTTTACACCAGGTCAGAGCAGGTGTTAATTTCCTGCAGTTAACGTGCCTTATCGCATGTTTTGTGTTCTCATCGCAGATGTGGCTGGTCGTTGAGAATGTTGTGGTGTGGTGTTGTCGCAGCTTTTTGCATGGGGACGCCTACTCTGCATCTCATTAGCGATAGTTGCCATGGTCTTCTGTGGCGATGTATTTTGCGGCTGCTATCGCGGGTAAACTGGTGGCATAGGCTGTCAACACCAGCTTGTGAATGGGGCGATGTATTTATCGCGACTTTGGCTGCGATAAAGTGCCGGTAACTCGGCGATAGTTCCTTCAGAATATGCCCCTTTATGTTTATTCTAGCAGGGTGAGATAATAAGCAACCTCATGAAACTTATTGTCTCCCTTTAGACTTATACTTTGGATCTAGGCCATCCTGCCACTTTGTATTACTTGTTTGAGTACTGCAGTTAATAGTATTACGTGTGTTGAGGCTTCTGGCACTTCAAGCCACTGTAATATCTATTTACATATCTGCCATGTTTCAGTCAGTCAGGGGCTGTTTTTCTTTTACCACAACCAGACCCGTGAGTAGGCTTTTCTTTGTGGGGGTAATTAAATTACTCTTCTAGCTCTGTTTCGTAAAATAACAGTGTTACTCCCACCTTATTGCACTGAGAAAATATCAGGTTGACTACGATCACCTCTTTACAGCATTTTCTTATTTGTTGTGCCATACCTACTTCCATGGTGATGAGCAAAATGGTGGGGATTAAATCTTTCAATAATGTCGTTTAAATAAATATTTATTTTGTTCCTTGCTTATCCTAAAGATAAGCGGCCCTCCTCTCACCTGCTGGATCACATTGTTGACTACCATGGGGTCGGGTCACAAATAGGTTTACTTAAAAAACCTCTACCTATCCTTGGACTATTTCTATATATAAAAAGGTCTTCTTGAAAGCAACTAGTCACAGCTCCTTCAAATCTTAGGTCTCAATCCATCCTTGCTGTCAGGTCATGCTATCAGCTACTCCATCTCTCACTGACAACTGCTAAGTCAGTCTTCAAAATATCCTCCAACATTCTATGGATGACATCACCATTTGCTCAGCTGATGCTGGTTCTGAAACATTCTCTTCTTGAGCACACACACACACACACACCCACGCACGAACACATTCATCAGCCACACCGATTACAGGTCAGCAAAATGTTTCCACCCATGCACACTATAGATGCCAAGAACATACCCAAGCACAAAAAAGTATTGATAAACAGTCCAGCTGTACTCGCAAACCCTTGTGCTAAATATTTTTCTTGCATATAAAAGACTTGCATTAGTGACTAGTAAGTGCTACAGAACCGTGATATACAGATATGCAAATGAGCAATACAGATATCCATTCACAAGTCTGGGATTCCATAATTTGCGAAATTGCAGAAATAATGCGGGAATGTTCTTTCAGCCTTCCTGAGTTCCAGTGTGTTCCCGAGCTATTGCCGTTTCACATGTAAAGGAACTGCTTATGCCATATCAGGCTGGCGAAGGTCACTGTCCAGGAAAACTGTGCCACTCCTGACCCAAATGAGCAGTTGCACGCCTGCTCTGAAGATGCATACGAGTGACCTTCTCTATATTCTTTGTCACCTCTTCTTTAGGGATGCCTACAAATGTAGGGTGTATATTAATGCAGGCAGATTGCTGTAACCACTTGAACTGTTGCGTGTTGACAGTCCACCAGACCACGGTCGACCTGCTTGAATGTTTTTTTCTCCTTCAGTGGAGGAAGATCTTCCCATTTACATTTTCAAGGAATTTCATGTAGGACACCGAGTGCTCCTGTTGGCTCACTAAAATCCCAGTAGTGGGATAGAAGCATCCAGCATTTATTAATCTATTGATAGGGATATCAGCTGACTAGAAAATGTCTTCTGAGAAAGAGCAAATCCTATCAATATCTCAAAAGGCTCTTGTGGCCATTCTTTATAGAGGACATATAACCCAAGTTTATAGCAAACAATACATAAATTCTTTAATGCTCTTTAGGCTACAACACTAACAAAAATATATATCTAGTGGAGTTGTCACCAGCCGACTGGACTATGGAAATGCACTCTACCCCGGGACCACCACCCTACTCCTCAAGCAACTCCAAACCATACAGAACACTGCAGCCAGATTCATCCTCAACCTCCTCAAATGGACCAGCATCACCCCCACCTCACAAACTTCCATTGGCTCCCCGTGCAGAAGAGATGCAAGTTCAAGTTTCTAACCCACGCCTTCAAAGTCCTCCACAACCAAAATTTATTTTGGTGACTTTTTGCATAAATGTTAACATGGTTGACCTCTGGATGCTACTGTAACAGTTAAAAGGAGGGTAGGTCCCAGGAGAGAGCTCAGGAGGTAGAATTAAATTAATTATGAAGTACCATTTCTTAAAGGAAAGACTGTAATCACACAGGTCAGCAAGTTAGGGGTTACAGGACATCATTGAGCTGCTATTCGAAATGCTGGTATTGCACACCAGGTAAAACGGGATAAGAATCTGCGTTTTTTATTAGTGTACATTTTAAATTGGTGACTCACTATTCTATGGGGTTCACTCTTTTTATCATGTACAAATGGATTATGGAACTCGTTTTACTTATTGCCTATTTATAAGATGAGATTGTGGAGTTTGTAAATTGGTCTGCTTTATGTAATGTGGTTAATATGTCTGCTTTGTTTTGTATTAACGCTCAATAAAAAAAATACTTGAAAAAAACAAAACAAACCAGGGACCTGCCTACATCAACCACCTCCTGACCTTCCACCAACACGCCAGACAACTGTGCTCTGCCTCCCTCGCCATCACCACATCCCCCACATCCGCCGAAGCCACAGCAGAAGTCGTTGCTTCTCCTACTTCGCCACCAAGTCCTGGAACGACCTCCCCCTTCAAACCTCAACTTTACTCGCTGACTTCAGAAAGGGACTCAAGACCTGACTCTTCGACTGAAGACCGGCGAGACCTCAGTGCCTGGATACCCTCAGGGGTGATAAGTCACGCTTTATAAGTAGCGTTTGATTGACATCTTAATTGGAAAAGTGATATATAAAGGTGGTGTGCCATTGTAAGGCATAGCCTCCTAGGCTTCGAGAATCCTTCTTGCTGCTTGGCTGCCAGTTGACAATGCACTCTGTAATTTCCTTTACAGCCCTGTTAAATAGCATTTTTATGTGTTCTCTTTCCTCATTGTTATGCTCTTGTTTATTCATGTATGAATGTCAACTTGGGCCCCTTCTGCCTCTCCACCTTGCCCTGAGCTAGGCCTTTGTGCTGTGATATTTCATATGTATTGTTTGTGTCTGGCATTCCATAGAGGATCTCATAAATCTGTGCTTGTTTCCATTCTATGTTAAGATTGCCACTCATCTTTCCTTTCCCCGGCACTGAACTTTGAGGCATTAAAAGGTTTATATTTGCCATCTTTACTTACCATGTCATTTCATGCCATAAGCTTGTTTTCTTTTCGAGGCAGAGTCTTTTAAGTTTACTGTGGACTTCCCTGCCAGTGCCTTGCACCCTGGTATGCACACCATGTCGGCTTCCATATGCATCTTAATGCATTGTAGGTCTGAATAGGAGATCCAGACCAACACTGCCCATGCCTTTCCTGGGTTCTACATCATCCTCTATTCTCATTCTTCCTTGTTCTGCTTTTCTAGTTAATGCCTGTGAAAACTTGCTTGGGCTTTCAGCAGCCATTTTGGTTTTGGCTCTGTTTCAATGAGACTGGAAGGAGAGCATGGCAATGATTATCTCATGCATTTTTTCTTTCAAGAACTGTTTCTTCCAGTCAATCAGTCGATTTGTAAAGCGCTACTAATCACCCGCAAGGGTATCCAGGTGCTTGCAGGGTGCTAGGTTCAGTCATAAAGGTAGGTTTTCTGTGCAGTCCAGTAATCCAGAAGTGATGGGGAGATGCGGAGCTGCAAGAGTAGGTCGTTCCAGGCCTTTGCTGAGAGGTAGGAGAAGGAGCGCCCTCCACTGGTGCTTCTGTGGATGAGGGGAGTGTGGGCAATCGATAGGGAGGCGGATCGGAGTTGTCTGGCTGGTTGGTGGAAGTTCAGCGATGGTTGATGTAAGCAGGTCCGAGGTTGTAAAGGGCCTTGTACGTGTGGGTCAGTATCTTGAATTGGCATCTCTTCTGTACTGGGAGCCAGTGGAGTTCTTCGAGATAGGGTAAGATGTGGCTTCAACAGGGAATTTCGAGGATGAGTCTGGCTGCGGAGTTCTGAATGGTCTGTAGCCTCTTGAGGAGGTGGGCAGAGATTCCGTAGTAAAGTGCGTTACCTTATTCAAGTCTGCCTATGATGAGGGCCTGTGTGACGGTGCGTCACTTGAAGATTTTCCATAGCATGCTTAGGGTGAAGAAGCAGGCTGATGAGACTGCGTTGACCTGGGTGTTCATGGTGAGTTTGCTGTCAAGGATGATGCTGAGGTGTCTGGCGTGATCGGGCGGGGTGGGTGTGGGGCCTAGTTCCATTGGCCACCAGGAGGAGTTCCAGGAGGTGGACTTTTTGCCAAAGATCAGAACTTCCATTTTGTAGGTGTTGAGTTTCAGGCAGTTCTGTCTCATCCAATTGGTGACGCTCATCATGCATCTGTGGAATCTGGCTCTGGTGGTGGTTGGGTTCCTGGAGAGGGACAGGATAAGTTGAGTGTTTGTCTGCGTATGAGATGATGTTGAGTCCGTGGGATCCGACGATGTTGGCCAAAGGTGTCATGTAGGTGTTGAAGAGGGTGAGACTGAGGGAAGAGCCCTGAGGGACCCCACAGATTATGTCCTTGGGTTCAGAGGTGAAAGTAGGGAGGCGGACTTTCTGGTTCTTCCAGTGCGGAAAGAGGTGATCCTTCTGTGGACATTTCCTTGAATACAGATGTTGTGTAGTCAAGTGATCAGTGTGTCGTGGTATACAGTGTTAAACTCTGCCAAGAGGTCAAGGAGGATCAGTGCTGCCATTTCTCCTTGATTGAGAAGGGCTTGGACGTCGTCTGTCGCTGCAATGAGAGCGGTCTCGGTGCTGTGGTTTCTGTGGAATCTGGACTGGGAGGAGTCGAGAAGGTGGTGTTGCTCCAGGTGAATGGTAAGGTGTTTGTTAATTGCGTTTTCCAGAACTTTGGCCAGGAAGGGCAGCAGGAGATGGGACAGTAGTTCTTGAGTTCACTGGGGTCGGCTAATGGTTTCTTGAGTAAGGGTTTGATCTCAGCGTGCTTTCAGACTTGTAGGAACTTGGCCGTGTTTATGGAGGTGTTGAGCAGGGAGGTGAGTTCTTGGCTGATTTTGTCTGTTCCAAGGTTGAAGATGTGGTGTGGGAAGGGCCACTCGGTGCTCCTGAGTGGATGGAGTTCATGAGGGAGGTGGTTTTCCTGGGTGGTTAGTGTGTCCCAGATGGTGAGTTGGGGTCCTGTGCCTGAAGCTGTGGTGCTGTGTAGGTTGAGGAAGTCAGTGGTTCAGGTTGGGGTTCAAAGTTCTTGTAGATGGTTGAGATCTTGTCGTGGTGTAGATGGCGAGGTTGTCGCAGAGCTTCTGAGAGGGGGTGATGTTGTTCTCTGTGGCCGTGGGGTTGGAGAACATCCTGACGATGTTGAAGAGTTCCTTGATGTTATTGGAGCTGGAGTCAATGCGGGCGGTCAAGGTCTCTCTCTTTTTTTCCCTTAGAAGCCAATGGTAGAGGTTTAGGGAGGTCTCGAAGGAGGTTCTGTCAATGGGGTCCTTGGTGGTGCGCCATCTTCTCTCTTGTTTTCAGTTGCATTTGGCTGTCCTGAGTACTTCTGTGTACCAACTGGCCTGTTTGGTGGACCATTTGTGGTGGTAGCCTTTGATATGGGCGATGTTGTTGGCACATTTGGTGATCCATGCGTTGAAGTTCTTAACTCGTTGATTGAGGGAGGTGGTGCAGTCTGCGTTGGAGAGGCTAAGAGTGTTGGACCATTGGGATTCGGATATTACTGCGGTGGGGGGGCACTCTCTCGTGGTGAGTGCAGTGGTGTGTGGGCAGGTTATGTGGAAGCGTATGATGAAGTTATCGGTACAGGTGAGTTCAGTGGTGTGGCTATACATGACTCGGGTACTTGATGTGAATGTGGGGGTCTAGTGTGTGTCGTGCGATGTGGGTGGGGTCGTGGACGAGTTGGATGAATCCTATGTTGTTTATGCATTTGAGACAGTTGGTGGTGTTGGCGTCGCTGTGGTCATCGAAATGGAAATTGAGGTCGCTGAGGAAGATGTAGTCTTTGGAGTCGAAGGTGAGGGGTGCAAAATAGTCGGTGATTGTGTTGCAGAAGTTGGGGTGAGGTCCCAGAGGTTGGTAGGTGAGGGTGCTTCTGACGGTTGATTTGCTGGTGGGTTGGAGTTTGAAGTTGAGGCATTTCATGGTTGGAGTGGGGGTGTCGGTAGCGGTGTTACATTGGATGGGTTTGTTGTGGATAATGGCTATACCTCCTCTGGGTTTGTTGGTACGGACCCTGTGGATGATTTTGTATCCTTCTGATACTGCTGTAGTGATGTCGGGTGGATGAAGGGATAAGCCATATTTCAGTAAGAAAAGCGACTTTAGGAGCTAGGCTGCAGATGAGTTCCCATATCTTGGTGGCATGTTTGCACAGCGAGTACGTGTTGAGGAGGATGCCAGTGAGCTGGTGTTGGGGTGCTGTGGCGGTGTGGTGGGAGGTATGCGTGGTGCTGGGGGTGAGCTGTTAATTGTGCTGGGGCAGGTAAAGTTGAAATGCCTGCAGGAGAAAGGGCCTAAGCAGATAAAGGAGCTGGGGCGGTCGGGGGAAATGGCTGGTTGATGAAAGGAGAGAGAGAGTGTGAAAGTGAGAAACAAGCCAAAGGTCACAGAAACTAGTAAAAGTGCAAATAAATTAAACAAAAGGGCAAAGAAACAAGCAAGAGGCCAAAGAAATGAGAAAAGGGCAAGGGAGTGATTGAAAGGGCAAGGATACCAGAAAGAGGACAAAGAATGAGAAAAAAGGCAAGAATGAGCAAGAGGGGAAAGAAATGAGAAAAGTACACGGGCAAAGAAAAAAGGCAGGAAAGTGAGAAAAAGGGCTAGAAATGAGAGAAAGAGCACAAAAATTAGCAAAACGGTCAGAGAGACGGGCAAGCAGCACTGAGCGGCAAAAAATGGCAGAGCGCCAAAGCAGGCAGAACAGCAACTGGAGGCCTGAAAGGGTTTTGCCTGTTCGGAGGACCAGTGCAGGTGAGTGGGGAGCCTGGGCACCTGCTCCACTAATGGCCATTTGATAGTCTAAGGAGTATTGACAATGCACTACAGCAGTGGCGTAGCTAGACCATTGGGTGCCCGGTGCAGCCCCCGCGTTTGCCGCTCGCCATCGGCGGCCTGTAAGAGTGGGGGGGTGCTGACGGATTCCCGCGACGACCGATGACCGGGTGGAGGGTGCTGGCATGATTCACGCATGGCTGCCGCCCCTCAAAGCCCCTCAATGAGCGAGGGGGTGGAGTGACTCCGCCGCCCCCAAAACTCGTGTCACCCGGGGCGATCTGCCCCCCCCTTGCTACGCCACTGCACTACACAACTACTTTGACTCAGCCTGTGGGATTATGAAGATCCAGTCCCTCCATGTTTGGGAACCAAAGTATTATAGTTCATTTTTCTTTTTCTTAATTTGAAGATTTTCTTGTTGGTGCTAAGATTCCATGCAAGAGGTGCCACTCTGAGATTTGGGAACCATTGGTCAAGGATGCATACCCCAGGGTTCCCATACAGTCTTCCCATCAGCATCTCCTGCAATCTGCTTGGTCTGGCAGGAAGTGGCTGATCATTTGCCATTAGTATGGTTTTTCATCTCCCCTTTGAGGATTCATAAAACATATTCATTCCTTTATAACATTGTTCAATTTTCAGGGGATGTGCTTGGTCCTTTACCTAGAAACATTCATATAATTTCTCATTCTCACCAAGTGTCAGAATTTGAGATTGGTAATTTCTCAGAAGCGGAGATAATCCACCTGTCTCGCTAGGACAGCACGCCCTCAGTATAATGAGTAACACACACGAAGATAAGACAACCCCAGGGAAAAAAGAGGCCAGGAGAGAGAGAGAGACAGGTTAGTTCCTGAAGGTAATGTCTCCGAAGTTCACAAGGACTCTCTAGACCTTTGGGTTTCTATATCCAAAGCTCACAACACATTAGAACCTGATCGACAATAACCATGAACCACTCCAAGGCCCAACTAAATATGGTGCTTATCGGAGTCGGGTAGAGGAAAGACTATAACTAGCCCCCCATTTACCAAGATACCACCAGAAAACCAGAAGGGGAGGGAGCATCAGTCAGGACAGCCTCCAGTCTTGGGGGCAGATTTACAAGCCCCTTGCGACACATTTGCGCCGCCGTTGCGTCACTTCTTTACACATATTTACAACGTGACGCATCTAGGGAGATGCGTTACGTTGTAAAGCCCTGCGCTACATTATACCTGCGTCAGGTATAATGTATGCAGGGTGGGTGTTCCGTCGCAAGAAAGCCTCGTAAAAGTGACGCAGTGAAATCTACAAGATTTCACGGAGTCACTTTTACGACGCTGCTGCGTCAAAACCTTACGCCTGCTTGAAGCAGGCGTAAGGAGTGACGCACCATGATAGGTATGGGCCGCCCCTGAGCATTGCTGGAGTTGCGTCGCGCTTGCGACACGACTCCAGCAATGCGCTGCCCTTACGACAGACGATGCGACACGCATCTGTCTATCCTTGCGCCGCGGTGCGCCGCATTGTAAATGCGACGTATCCGTGGTTGCGCAAGGGTATTTTTGCATGTTGCATCTTGACTGGCGCATCCCTGCTAATATGCAGAGATGCGCCAGTCCTTGTAAATCTGCCCCTTGGAGTCTTTGGTAATCGAGCGAGAGCAATGGACGAACAGTAGCGAGTGAGTAGCACAGAACTGTAGGTAAACAAAGGGGAGGAGGGAAAATTGGTGCAACCCTTCCTAAAAGTGAACTAACTACAAAGGGGACTGAGGAAATGCAAAACACCAAACAGGGTACAATCTGAGTCAGAAACAGAGAAAGCCCAACAACTGCTGTTGCCAGTACGCCATGATTCCTGCCCTTTTCATTTGCACTCCCTCTCATAGCATGGAAGTTAAGCCAATAGTTGACCCCGCAGTCATGAGCTTCGTAGCCAGCTATAAAGGACTGCCCAGTTTCAGTCCTGTTCTCCTGAGCTTCAGGGAATGTGTATATTTGTTCCACTGCTGTACCTTGCTAGAAACCTGGAAAACAATGTCCTACCTGGCTGGGAATGTGTTTCTATAGGCCCTGGAGAACCTAGTGTCTGGGACTGATTTCTGACACCAGGAGGCTCTTCACCATACAGCCCTAGAAGTCTCATTTCTGCAGTGGCTGGCTTTTATGTTTAACTTCATCAAGTCAAGCATCATCAGGCTTTTCAAGATCATTTATATACATTTAGAAGCTCTCACTGTGTGCTTGCTTATTCTAAGAGAGTTGGCTAATGTTGTGTTCTTATTCTAAGACAGTTTGCTCATGCTGTGGGCCTTGTCCCTTCATCAATTCAAGTCATTTTTCCCAGAGCATTGTATTACTGGTCTCTCCAACAAATTAATTCCTCCAACACAAATCATTTGTCTTTTGAATCTGATCCCTGGGAGAATATTCTATGGTGGCATTCTGGAGCAGAAGAGCGAAGTTTGGATGCTTCCAATACTTGATATCGAAGCAAATGATGGACAGGGTTTTTGAGGCATTTGCTGCTGTGTCCTCATTACAGGGGGAAAATTGACATTCCAAGAGATGTATATTCAGATCAACACTGTGCAGATTCCTGGTTGGCTTTTACGCATCAAATGTGTGGCCCCAAACAGAGCGTGTTGTAGATTCTCTTGCACATGGATGGGAATTATGCTGTCCACTATCTGAAGTGCTTTTGTGATCCCCACTTCAGGTGCCTCACTGATATCACCATGGTGTAGCACTTCTGACTGGGAAGACAGATTTCTCAATGGGCAGAAGACATTCCTGGTAGGAAGAACATCGTGGCCAATTAGGATTGTCATTTTCTACTGCACTACAGTGATTGGATACAGGCCTGTCAAACCTTTCAGGTCCTGTCTGTCAGATACGTTCCTCTCATGATCATCCTTATGGCCTGGTGGTGTTGAGGTACTCTGCTTCTTCAACTAGCTACTGGATGTGGAAGTTGCTGACCTAAGGCGTCTTGTAGTTCCTCCATTTTCAATGATCACTTAGTCTTAACCAGGGTTGTGATTTTTCTTAGGATGGCCATTCTGTCCCCTCTTTGGAGGTCCCTGGCCTAGTTAGCCGCTGTCTTTTCTGGTGAGATGGGGAGCAAAATAACCTGGTCCTTGAGGGATATTTGGAAGTAGCTTCTAGGTGGATTTTCACACTTACTGAATTGAACCAGTATATTTCACTCTGGTTGTGGTGCTCATTCAAGATGCCTCTGCCCTAAAAACACTCGATCTACATGGCGATGCCAGGAATGCTAATGTGTGGCAAAAGATTTCGGGGCATATTAGCAATCCCCTTATCGCCGCTTTAGCGGCCGTTTTCGGCCGAAAAGCGGCGATAATTATATCGCGGTATCACCAAGGACACGCTAACAGGCCTTAGCGCATGTTCCCTGGTGATAGCGCCTGTTTTACTAACGCCTTGCTTCGCATCGCTAATGAGATGCGAAGTAGGCGTTCCAGACATAACTCCAAGGGAAATCATCGCTAACGCGGCTCCGGGCTATTAACAAGGATGCCCCGGACCCACGTAGCGACAATGAAACACACGCTAAGCCCCCATTGACGCAGGAATTTAAGAACTGCTAAATTCCTGACTTATGTATTCATTACATGGGGGGGGTGGATTATTGTGATACGACCACAGGGTCGTATCAGCAAGGCCAACACCATTTGTACTGCAACATCGCTGGTTTTTCAGCGATGTTGGCCCATTTCCCCCGCTATCGCTGGAATATTCATCGCCATAGCGCTAATCGTTGCTAATACAGCGTTAGCGTGGCGATATAAAAAATCACGCTAAGCAGGGTTGGCGATGATTATCGCCTCTTCTAGCTAATATGCCCCTTCATTCCCTTTCAAAGACAGCCTTATTATAGCACCATATTAACTGAGACTACAAACAAAAAGAATTAAAAAAATGTCCGAGAAATCACAAACGATCCATCGCGAAGAAGACAATGGTAGAAAACGAAAACGTGGGACTTGAGGAACTGAGAGATTGTTCTTGGAAAACATGACTAATGCTGGAGAACAAGAAAGCAGGAAATGTGCGAGAGGAATCTAGTTTGTAGTAACTGTAAAAGCGAGGCTGGCAAACAGAATGCAACTTATAGTCTAACATTTTAATATTTTGTAGGTAGGCTTCACGTCATGTTTAGTGGCCTCTCAGAATTCGATAATCCTCTTAAGTAATAAACTCCATAGAAGGGCTTACGTTTGTGTCATTTATTTAAACTGAATCAAGCTAATTTTACTTCTGTGTGATTTTAGTGCTCTGATGCCCAGAGCTGGTTAGATACATCAATGCAGGAATTGTGTTTTTTGTTTTCATTTTCTAGGTGTCAGAAAGGTTTCTACACAGAGTATCAAGTGCATTACTACTCGGTCTACTTTGTCTACTTGATCTGCCTAAATTTGGGTGCTCACCGACTGAACAAATGGCAGGTTCAGAAAGAAGGTTGGGGGCATGTTTGAAGCATTCCCAACCACGTGTGAAGGACCATAGTGGAGGGATGTTCTAACACTGCATTAGCATTAGGTAGAAAACACTCCATGACTTGGCTACATGTTCTGCATGAGGTTCCAACTAGAGGACCAGTGGGCAGGGATAGGGTGATGAGGGAGGGGTTAATATTAGGCGGATCGCTGGGTGTCAGGATCGATCCCTCCCCCGTGATAGCAATAGTTTGGGTAGTCTCTTGTCGTTGACTCAGCTTGTTCATGAGGCTGTCCAAATGATCTAGACACTTCCATAGGGATGTAAATTTCATGTCTATCATATCATTGACCCGTGCCGAGACAGTGTCAATAACAGTGTTGATAAAAGTGTCCCCAAAACCCCCGTGGTCAGGTGCAACAAATACCGCCTCAGTCTGGGTACAGATAGAACAGCTTAACTTCCCATTTGATGTAACTTCTGGGATGCCTACACTCGTCGAGGGCTGTATCCACGAAGACAAACAGGTGTGGGTTGAGCTGGTGTGAGTGGGTTGTTTCCTTTTTGAACAAGTGGGTTTCCCAGTCTTCCTTTTACGCTTAGCCGCTGGGACTTCAGTGGTTGTTGGTGTTTCTGTAGTCAGCCGCGACTCAGCAGTATCATGTCCTTTTGGACTACCACTAAAGTACTGTGTTGTTGGGACCTGATCTCTGATGCAGGGGGGTGCAGAGTAAGGGTGGGTGCAGGTGTAGAATCAACTAAAGCCCCTCCAGCTAAGAGACCGTTCTGTAGGGCCTCACTTCCCAAGGACAAACGTCACTCAGTTACTTCAATCTCGCTAGACACGATGCTAACAACCCTTTCCAACATGCTGTCAATGCTGGTGGTAGCGGGGAGCCCAGTCAATGTCCCAGTACGTTTCCCCATCTTGGGTGCTTAGAGCCTGCTCTTGTCAATTCAAGTATTTAAAAGTGGGCACTCACCTCAGACCTCTTGGATAGTGTTAGTTGAAAGAGGACCCAGCCCAGCCTCTGCCGGCTGCTGACGGGCGCAGACGGGCCCGCCCTTGGCCTGGGCTTTGCCCGGGCACGCCCACGCGCCTCCCGCACTGTGGTAGCCCCGAGCTGGATATAAGCGCCTCCCGGCACGGGCAAACCACATTGGCGCTTCCTGGCGCGAAGGCTGACGGGGAATGGAGTCCCCCAACAGAGTGCGGCATTTGGCGGCTTGTGGCAATGAAGGGCTCCCGCAGCGCGGGCAAAGCACGTTGGCGCCTCCTGGCGCGAAGGCTGATGGGGAATGGAGTCCCCCAACAGAGTGCGGCGTTTGGCGGCTTGTGGCAATGAAGGGCTCCCGCACTGCGGGAGCCCCGAGCTGGCTATAAGCGCCTCCCGGCGCGGGCAAAGCACGTTGGTGCCTCGTGGTGCAAAGGCTGATGGGGAAGGGGTCCCCCAACAGAGTGCAGCGTTTGGCGGCTTGTGGCAATGAAAGGTTTCTTCTCCCTGACACTTCTCCTTCTGGCTACTAGTTAACTATTGAGACTTTTTTATGGTTTCAGAAAATAGCATAGTTCATGGAATATGTCTGCATGTTTCAGATAGACCTTTACCTACTTAATTTGCAGCATGCGTCTACCACTGATTTTATGTTGTCAATAGAGGATTCAGTGCTATTAACTAGCAGAGGTTTAGGTTATTAGACTCGGCCTCCAAGCTGCTGCTGTGGCCAGGGTTGGATTGGGATCAAAATTAGGCCCGGAGCACCCTAAAAAAAGTGGCCCACATTTGCGAATTGCGCCGTTTCACAAAACACTGCTTCAGTGTTTTAAGTATTCTAAAAAGAAGGAGGGGGTTTTCTCTAAAAGAGGCATGTTGTCTTAGCTTCACTGAGATACAAACAAAATTCAAATGTTGCCAGGACTCTTTGTGCACGGATTGGTTCACAGTGGTGAACAACACCTGAATATAAGTGAGGCGTCCCCTGCCCCTGCTCAGTCTGCATACAATAATGGACCGGCCCAGCGGTAATGACGCCTCTGCCCCGTTGGTAAAAGGGAGGCAACAGAGGCTCATCTGCCTCCGGAAAGGTCACTGGGTAACTGGAGGCATCTGAACAGCACAGACACAGCCTAAATCGGCCACCATGCTGGCCAAAAAAGCGGCCCACAGCTGCAACTCAGACACCGGACTATCGCCATTGCCCGAGTACCCACCTTACGAATCTGACCCTGCCTGTGGCAGATCTTATTTTGAGCGTACCTATATATTTTGTTTGATTTTTGACATTACTTAACTTACTTTCCGACAACATTGTTACAGCACGTCATCTCTGTTGTGGCTGAGACTCTCATCACGAGTTGGTCATTATCAAGGAAACTGGCACCGAAGTGTCCGTTATTTAAAAGTCGCAATACATATCACCTATCACGAGTTATTGGGGATGATATGCGGATTCTGGTGCTTGCTGCATGTTTTGATAAATACTGTGCATTTTCCCTCCAATAAAAATTGGCAGATTTGATCAGCCGATATTTATCACAAAATTCATAATTTCGATATGTGCACTAACCACTCATATTGGAATGTATTTGCTCATTCTAGTGATGGCCAAATATTTGCCTAATGTTTTCAAATAAAATTACAACAATTATATAGTGTGTAATTTTCACCGGGTCTCATTCGGTAATTTCTTTGACTTTTATTTTAAAGCTTTCACATACAAAGATCCAGAAGAGGATAAGGTGGAGCAAGGGTGGATAGCTGCAGCGTAAGGAATGACAGGGACTGACAGGGGATCTGGTTGTTGGGAACATAGTAGGTTGGAAATGCAGAAAAGAGAAGATACCACAACCTGTTGGAAAGGGATGGGATGCAAGATTTGTGTGGATGGAGAAGAACAGAAATTAACTGAATGGGAGAAGATGGAGCAGAAATTGTAGCGAAGAGAAGGGGCTCTATGGGGATTCATTCCTTGCTTATTCCAGTGGTATGGTATCCTAGCTCATTTATTAACCCGATTTTGGTGTCTTGTTAAGTACTAAATGTCAACTGTGGTTTGTCCCTTTAGGTGATAAGATGGAAAAACTGACTGAATTGTGGTGTTTTTCTGTTTGAAGGAGCCCAGAGCAACACAGGAGGGATAAATGTCCAATGGTTTTTAAAACATATGTTAAGGTCTTAAAATCAAAGTTAACATAACTTCATTTTAACCTTTGCTTTTTTCCAGTGAATTTCTGTTTTTTGTATTTTAAACCACATCCAACTGTTCCTTGTATGTACCCTCCTATATACGGCCAAAGCCCCCTATTAAAGGCCTTCAGCCATGCACAGTAGGCGCAGGATACGGGATCTGGCCTATGGCTAGAGCTCTAGCCAGGACCCTCTGCTGCTTTGATGTCAGGTACCTACCTGAAGCTCAAATCAACTATTCCTAATACTAAGCCTAAGACTTAGAGTTCTTCCAGCTCACCAACAGCTCCAACCAGCCAAAGGACCAAGCCTGGCTGCCTGGCATGGACCTGGATGGTTTCACCTCTCAGCTAATGCAGAATATTTGTTATTCATCCTCACCTCAGTGTTTACCATCAAATGGCACATCACCAGGAAAGCCAAGACATCTTGTTAGCAGCTCTATTTCCTAAAAAGAAGTGAAACCCTTCCTTCCGGAAACTGACGACAGAGCAAAAATGCAAGCCTGGTCCTATCACAAGTAGACGGAGGCAACACTCGGATCAATGACCGGCCAGACTTTACACTGGCACCATATAAAGGCATTCTACATGCCACAGTATGCCTCATCAAAGGCCTGTAGAAATGTGTCCACATGGATCAGTGCAGGCAGTATTTCATTGCTCCCCCTCCAGGCTCACATTATCTTAAAGCTGCATCAGATACAAAGGCATAGGAAACACTCCCTGACATACCTGGCCAAAAAACTGTCTCAGGTGGATGACGCCATACCATGAGTAACGACTTTGCTAACCTGAAAACGAAAACGTGCAAGAAAGAAAAAACAAAAGACGGGAGTTTTCTGTCTCTATGTCTCCAGGAAATGGCACAGAACTCCCTCTGATGTCAGTACAGGTATAAATCACCTGCAACTGAGAAAGAAGCTGAAGCCTCAGCTCTCAAAGGAGCCCCCACCCCATAATAGTAACTCACCTACCTCCTACAGTGTTCAGTGCTGCATTGCTTCCCAGCTGGGCTCGAGCTGCACAGATAGCGCCACCTACCTACAAACAAACGCGCCATGTTGAATAAACGGTTACAGAACTACATTGAAATGTTGAAATGTTTATAACAAGGATCATGCCGTTCTTGAAAAAAAGTTATGGGCTTTTCCGTCAAAGACTAGGCAATTCCACAAGGATTCGCGCTCTGTCTTGGCTATTCTCTGCATTCACCTGACTCGACTAACACAATGAATAAATGCAGTCTGCTCTTTCAAATGTATGTGATGACGTATAGGTCTTGCTCCATCTTGGTAGAGGAATGATACCTGATTCTAAATGTCAATAGCCTAGTTCATGGAAAGAATCAATATGAGTGGTATCTATACATCCACATTACTACTTCTCAGCAAAATTAGCTGTAACCATATGCCATTCATATGTTTGGTAAATGTTCGCAACATATAGTTCCAAACACACCTACTTGGCAAAACTGCATGCATGTTGATTTTGCAGTACAAGTTGGAACTTCTCCCCCTCCTCCCCAGTAGTGTAGTGACTGGACATCTAAAATAGTATATATGTAGACCTAGCCAGGAAACTATTCAGGCAACTTTGACAGGTCCAATAACTAGCAGCCAGATAATTTATTTGCCTATGACAAACAGGCCACTTGGCGTTGATGTGGCATGTAGCACTGTGTACTCTCTTGAGTATGTGTTTCTTCACAAAACTGGACTTTCTGTTATTGAGTCCAGTGAGTTGTGTACATTTTTAGTATTGTAAAGTGTGCTGGGCAGTATGATTAAAGAAAACAAAGTGTGTCGTACTAATGGAGTTGTGATAAACTCTTGGCTTGATAGAACACCATTGGATTACATTACAATACTCTTGGCCAGATTTAGGGTTTGACGTGTGGCTCGCTGTCCATCAGGGTGACGGATGACATTATGTCTGCCATCGTGACGGATTACCACTTGTCCTTTTGTGATTTCTGTACCTTTAGAGGAACTGCCAACACGGCTGTATCATTCAAGATACCAAAAGTTTGGTGGGCGGACACAATCAATTTCGACAATCTCCCACCAAACATTTTTTTTTCCAAAAACAAACTCTCAAAGTAGGAGTTTGAGTTTCAAATATGGCAGGCGATGCAATGCTCTTACTCCGAAGGCCAGCACTTCCTCAGGTTACTGAAACAAGCTTTCAGCCGGCAGAGCCAACGGGGCCCCCACCGACACAAAGCGACAAAGCGGATGGTCCAGTCGACACTAAATAGGGCATGCGGACCAAGAGTTTGCAGACGGTACATCACGTTTGTGAGGAGTACGCTATCTGCCAAATCTAAAGCGGGCACTTTGTCTTCTATTCTATTAAGGGGCATATTATCAACGGCCAGCGATAATTATCGCTGGCCGTGCTTAGCGATAGATTTCTTATCGCTGGCTATCTCCGGAAATTATCGCCCTGGTAGCGCGTTATTAACAACACGCTTCTCCAGGGCGATAAAAATTCCAGAGATAGCGAGGTTATCGCCGTTTTGCAGGGAACATCGCTGGTTTCCAGCGATGTTCCCTGCAAAGCGGCGATAACTACTTGATATGACCCTGTGGTCATATCAGCACAATCCACCCCTATGTTAGGGATGGCTAAGTCAGGATAATAGCAGACGTTAGATTTTGGCGAAAACGGCCGTTTTCGCCAAAATCTGCGTCTGCTATCATCCTGTGGGCTGCTTTGTAAATATCGCAATGTGCACATCGGCGATATTTACAACGTAGCTCATCTGAGGTACGCTCAATAGCGCCCACCTTACATCTCATTAGAGATGCAGGATGGGCGTTGGGGGAAAGAGCGATAGTGCAGGGATTCACGCGATAGCGTGACCTTGCTGATTAGGCGATAGAATTATCGCCGCTTTCCGTCCGAAAACGGACGCTAAAGCGGCGATAATTGACTATCGCCTGGTTGTTGATATGCCCCTAAGTACTTTGGGGCATATTAGCAAGACCGGCGATAAAATTATCGCCGTTTTAGCAGCAGTAAACTGCCGCTAAAACGGCGATAATGGGCTTGCTAATATGCGTTATAGAATTCAATAGAAGCCCAGGTTAGATGTGCAGGACATCTAACCTGGAGCTTCTATTGGAATTCTATAGCGCATATTAGCAAGCCCCTTATCGCAGCTTTAGCGGCAGTTTCCTGCCGCTAAAACGGCGATAATTTTATCGCCGGTCTTGCTAATATGCCCCTTTATTCTGTCACATCTTTGTGGTTTTCTCAGAGTATGGGAAATGTAACTTTGAGGATGTCACAGTGGGGCATATTAGCAAGACCCACGTTAAAATTATCGCCGTTTTAGCGGCAGGAAACTGCCGCTAAAACGGCGATAATAAACTGATAATATGCGTTATGGAATTCCAATAGAAGCCCAGGTTAGATGTCCTGCACATCTAACATGGGCTTCTATTGGAATTCCATCGCATATTAGCAAGCCCATTATCGCCGTTTTAGCGGCAGTTTCCTGCACGCGATAATCTTAGCGTGGGTCTTGCTAATATGCCCCAGTGTTCTTTTAATCTTAAGGGTGGCGGATAGCCACTGATTGGTAAATTCGTTTATGTGAGATTTTGACTATAGAGTAAAGTATTATGGAATGGTTTGCAGGTTGATAAAATGTGTTTTTTCATATTGTCCTCCACTATTGTAATAGGCATCTGAAGGTTATAACTCCCTCTAGTCAAATAAACATTGGGTTCAATGCAATAATACGCCTGTAAAGGATCAGATTCCAAACATACAGTAATAAACATGCAAAGAGGGAGGTGTTGAGTGTAGTTTTGTTTCTAACTAGCGGTGCTGGTGTAATTAGTTTGTGAAAGAGTGTCACCTGATCTGACGAATGTTTATTCGTGGTTAGAGGTTTTCTTGGGAGAGTCAAGGCTCTCCTTTGAGCTTGTTGTGGTCGTTGCATGTACGTCTGGCTCTTCTGTTTTTTATTGTTACTGCCGCAATTGGGATTCAGTTGAGGGTCCATAGATGGTTACCATGTTCGTGGAGTTGTTGTAAATGCTCTCATTGTGGTTTGTTCTAAAAAAAGAATATCGAATTGTTATATTGAATGCTGTTGGTGCTGTGTTGAGTGTGTGAGGGTGTGGTATGGCAAGTCTAGTGAGTTTTGTTGAGTTGGAATTTGGTATTAGTGGCATTTGATAGATGATATGAGCTGTTTTCAGCATTAGGTAATTAGTTATAAATCAGTGTTGTGTTTGAAGAAAAGGGGAATGCTAATTGTTTTAGGTGCCCTGAGTGCTGCTTGAAGAACAGCATTTTATGGTCACTATGACCCTTGCGCTTCGTTGATTGTGTGGGGGTGGGGGTTCTGTGGAGTTACGTTTGGCCGTTGCTGGGCTTCTGAGTGCAGAGGGGAGGGATTTGGTTTTGCTCACAGCACTGGATTTTAAAGCATTACTGCTGTGTTGTAGGTCTGGAGATGTATCAATGTGTTAAAGCGTGCTGAACAGAATTATGCCACCATCCACATGGCCCCTGTACTTGATGCTCACTACACGAGGGTATAGCATTGGTTTTGTGTATTGCATATGCTTCATTGTGCCGGTGCTGGTTTTGATATGTTGTGCAATATTGTTGAGTTGAATCAACAAAGCGATAGAGTCCCTAAATCAGATTACTTTAAATGTTATATAATCACATTCTTCCAACATGCCTCTAATGATTCCAGGTTAAAATGGGTAGAATTACCAATAGCCATGTACTCCAGTTAGTTATCTAGTCTTCCCCCAACATCAGTCAAGATCAAAAATCACTAGTGTTTCTCAGTGTATCCAGAGGTACAGTATCAAATGTCAGTGAGGTAGCCAGAGTGTCAATGGCCCTAGTGCAAGAAAGGAAATTGCCCCTTTGGCTTCTGTTTCAACTGTGAATTACAGAAATAATCAGGGTTCGGTGGGCCCTGGTGCCATGCACCTGCTGCACTAATTGAAATGACGCTTCTGTCAAACGTATTTCTTACAGTATTTCAGCGAAAAGATATTTGAATCACAAAAGGCCAGCCTTCTTCGTTGATCAGGTTACAGATAACTGTAGCTGGCTGCCAAAGCTCATTCAATCAACACAAAAAACACAGAACGGGGATTTAGGTCGGCCCCCTTCAGCCATTGGTTTGTTTAGGTCTGCCCCCTTCAGCCATTGGTTTGTTTAGGTCAGCCCCCTTCAGCCATTGGCTTGTTTAGGTCAGTCCCCTTCAGCCATTGGCTTGTTTAGGTCAGTCCCCTTCAGCCATTGGCTTGTTTGGGTCAGTCTCCTTCAGCCAATGCTTGAATAAAGTGTCATTCACGTTATGGGTCAGGCCAGGGAAGTATTTCTTTTTTAGGTCTCGCCTGAGCCAGCGCATGCGATGCTCTGGCGAGAGTTTTAGTAAGCGGGTTTTGGAAATGCAAACAGTGGCTTTTGCTGGCGACTAGCCTGCGTTCACGCGAGCGTGCACGCGCGATCAGGCGCTATATGGCTTCCTCGCCATCTGGACGCTCGCGTGAACGCAAGCTGGTCGCCACCAAAAGCCACTGTTTGCACTTCCAAAACCCGCTTCCTCACGATTACTTTCACTTTCACGGCCGCGCGGCCGTGTCAGTTTCACGGCCGCGCGGCCAATGCTTGTTCTCATTGTTACAGTGCCCCACGATGCTCTTTGTCTTTAAGTATGACGGCCGCGCCTTGCTTCTGTTCTGCACGGCACGGCCACCTCTTCATACAGACAATAAGGCAGGATGCATGCTTTTCTTGCGTAGACATTATATCGCAACACGAGCTCAACAACCCCCCCCCACTTGCGCTTGCATCATCGGGCATATAAATCTGCACAAAATACAAATTTAGTCCCACCTCATGTGGTTTACTCCTTGTCCACGTAAATCAATTCATCACCCACGTACCTTCCGCAATCCCCGCGTTGCTGCTTGCATTTTGTTACTTCTTAAATCTCCCATGCTCTCCCTGACCACCACCTTCTACCCCTCGCTGTTCGTCACACTAAACCACCCCTCCCCCAGACCCTGCTTTTGCAATAAACACTTGTGTTACAGAGCTTTGACAGCCCTGTAAGTCTTTTTATTTTCTAATCCTCGTTATATTTCTTTTGGGGCACTGGTACAGCTGAGACTTAAGCTGCATTGATGAAAAGTGGCAGGGCAGCAGCATATTTGGTGCTTTAAACCACCGAGCACCACCCGTCAGATACACAATAGGCAGGTTTAGAAAATCTAACTTAGATCTGTCGGCGGCGCTCAGTTGCATGGCGGGCACGAGAAGGGCTTGGCTCCTGCAGGAGGAAGACACATTAATGTTACATACATAAACAGTGCTTCCAAATAAGACAGTCCTAAATAAAATGTTATTCATTTTATATGGAGAGTTCTGGCTTTTTTTGATGCAGCGGGCTGCACCGGGAGGAATGTTCCACTGTAGGACATGCAGCATCCAGACAGACAGTGGCCGACAGCGCAATTGCTGCCTTGGAGCCCACTCTTCAATTGCATTCTAACCTTGTATATATGCATGGCTACGGAAGCACGTAATATGTGTGGGATATTTCGCAGTTTGTAGCATAAATTGAATATTGGGAAGGACCATGTCGCTAATGTACAAAATTGACATTGCAGCTCCTGCGAAAAGCTGCACACTCCATTAGTCTATTGATATTATTCACCGTGTGCATTCTCTTACATTCCGGCTCACCTTTATTGCCTTCGGTACAAAACCATGACGCAAACGGGTTTTGGGGCAAAGGAGGCGGGGTAGCAGGTTTGCGTCGCAGCCCTGCATTGTTGCTACAGTTTCACCCTGAAGACGCGCCTCTGTGTCGATTTTATGTTAAAGCAAGCACTTAGTAGTAATATACTGCACTTTCAACATAGATAGTCTATACATAATTAAGGAGCCACTGCAATGACACTATGGAATGCAGATAAAACAATGTGTAAGGGAATTAATGGCAGATTAAAAGAGGATCCAGTTGAGGTAGGAGATGCCATCAAGGCACGTATCATGCAATTACGCTGTCATGTGGTAGCACAGCTTTTAACAGACTGTTCATCTTGTAATTACTGTTTGCTTTATTTTATCCTTACCATTGTGGCTGAATTTGTAGTTTACAATACTTAAGGCAGGATGGCGCCTGATGTTTTTAAATTAGTTAGCACATATACTAACAAGACGCCTCTCATAGCTCGAAACAATAAAATTTATTTACGGCAGCTGAACTTCTTGTGTTGGAAGGACTAGACAAATCTGTGCTGTTTATGACAAGAAGAAAGGTGTTTAAGTGCAGCACAAAGTGCATAATTACTTGTAGCTCTGTTTGATTTTGGTTGATGTCGTGCTTAACTAAAGGACAGCCTTGTTTTGACCTGTTTCAGTTGGGTACCATGCTGTTTGCATGATACCTCGTGTTTCAGATGCTCCTGCTGCAATAAAATATTCTCCGTTTGCTCCTTAGAGTTGGATTCTATGGTATGATTTTATGATGGGTCTTATGTTATGATATACCTACAATAAATACAAAATGCATGGCTTAATGATGGACATTGTCTTTACAACGCCAGTAGCTCTAACTCTCGCAAATGCGAGACCTGACACCAGTTTTTAGCAGATACCACAAAGATATTCAGGCCTACACCAAACACATAATCAGGCCTAGACCAAAAGGTTTCCCACACCCACAGGGGGAAAAACTTTCAATAAGTCAGCATATTTTATTAGGACTCATAGCAGAACAAGCCCCTTTGTTCAGCACAAGCAGGAAATATCTGGCCACGACACTTCGAGCAGGGCACCATATGCAGCTCACGTCTCGGCAGACGGATGGAAGGGCCATAAAAACCCCGCACCCCACTCCACTTCAAAGCGGACGCCAGGGATTCTTCAGAGTTCAATGCAAACGCCCCATAAATTCTCCGCTTATCTCCAAAGAGCGCATTCCTCAAGGCTCTCTAAAACGGGCAGAGACACAGGAATTTGGAAGGGGCCCCAGCAACAACAGAAAGTGTTCGTTGCCTAGTACAAACGCTATCAGATATAGTACATAGCTCCCACTATAACATAACTCAAGGGCCCAAAAACGCTCACTAACAAGGGTAAAAAATCAACCTTTGGCATTCTTTATAGCCGCTCAAAAAGCAACAGGTCACAAATAACCAATGCTGCTGCCTCAAACACGCATTAACACGCGTGCCAGGGCACATTTGTGCGCAGCTGCAAAGTAAAACAGCTGCCTTACAACAATGGGGCAAAAGTAATACGCAGACAAAGAAATTAAACAAGTAGACCGGAAATACACTGGACTGCTCCAGAGAACGCTAAAATACTACTAACAACTTGTGCTATAGAACGCACAGCACACAAAGCTACAGTTCACTGCTAAGCTTTTAACTAAACAAGCATTGGCATAGCCAATAGGTCTCGCCTTTGGGACCTTATAAGTGTTTAGTTATGCAGCACAATATCCTTGGTGCAACAACATCAACTGTTGCATGGCTAAACACTTATAAGGTCCCAAAGGCGAGACCTATTGGCTATGCCAATGCTTGTTATTGACAAGCAATTGGCTTTCCATTTCAGTACATGAACAGTGGCGAATGCATGCACAGCGATGGAGCTGCAGTGTTTTCAGGAGCAGCAGTCGTCTGTTCTAGCAAATGGCGATAACTCGATGCATGCTACTCCAGATCCCAATTCACATTTTGCTCAAGTAGAACAGAAGCTCTAGCTTTCTCCTCTCTGCCCGGCTGCAGACAACACACCAGGATTGTTTTGAAAGAAATGTTGTCACTGGTGCAGCGGAAGTCCATTCACCAAAACCAAAATGCTGACGATCTGCCATGCATGGTGGATGGCAGCCATTTTGTTTTGTTTTGCTGAAACAAAGCTGAAGCTTATTTTTGTAAAAAAAACAAAAAATCTCTGGCCGTATTTAATGAGAGTAATTGCTATTGTTTTCTGTCCAGGCTCATAAAGCTTTCCATGGCAGTCCAAAAAGGAAAATGAACGCATAAGGATCGACTAAAAGGAGAGGACTTTTTGACTTACATTGACCGACGGACTCATAGGGAACAGGCCGTGTCTCAAGGGTTTCTGCAGTGGAGCCCGTTGAGGCTCTGTTGTTGGAAAGGGGGTGCATCCCCAACTCTAATTAGAATGAGCGACCCCGGAGTTAGACGGACGGAGCACCCTTCTCCTTTTGGCAGATGCCCCACACCCACCAAAGTCTGAATTAGCCCCAGGTCTTCAGGTCACACTAATTAAAATCTAATACTATCTTTTCTTTGTTTAAAAAAAAAAATCATATTTACCTGTGATGTGCATTGAAATTAAGAGGGCTTATACACCTGTCGTAGGTATGTCTGCCGGCTAAGCAAAACCCATATTATTCTATTGAAATTGTATGCAATGGGTGTTTTTTAAATATTTTTTTACAAAATGTATTGCAAGCATATGGATGGCACATTTTTTAATTTTTTTAATTAATTTTTTATTTTTGTAGTGTATGCTTTTCCAATGTTTGTCTTAAGTTGCGTTTGCTGATACAACGGGCTTCACGAATTCTAACTGTGCAGATGCGCAGTACTTTCTTTGCCAGTTCAGTGAAACATGTCCCACTGCACATCAGCACCAGACGCCAGATCTGCTAACCTGACAGCACCAGGAAACAATGTGACCCCTATTTGCATCCTCTGAACTTGAGCAGGCGTCTGTGACAGCATGAATCTTTGTTGTTGTTATCCTGCTGTGACAGTGAGGTAATGGGATAAAATTAGCAGCTGCCAATTAAGGGCACCGCAGTGCAACATTAATTTCAACTCCATCATAAACACGGTATTAAAGGGCGTCAGCTGGGCGATGTGGCACATAGCAAAAATGAATTAATCTACATGTCCCAAAGATAAAAATAACATTACTCTATACATAGCACATCCCCACAACCTGACGTATCTACGGATGCCCACAAAACAGGTGTTTTATTATCCAACTGATTAATACTCGTTTTATTCAGTTTTATATGATGAGAAACACAGTCAGCCCTGCTGGAATTGATATGTGGCGTGCGTGCAGACCACTCGGCCGATACGAGGCTCAGATTTACTAAAAGCCATGCTGAGCAGTGCAGCGTGAAAATCTTTAGGGCTGTGTTCTGCCAGCAGGGTAAAATTGTACACCAATTACGCTGGTTCCAAATTACATTAGGCCCTTATTTAAGGGGATTTGGCGTAGAGCAGCGCAGAAAGTCACTTGCCCTACGCCAAAGTGAAAGGGCAGGAATGTACCATATTTATGCAGTACGGTGCATGCCTGTCCTTTCTCCCTGCACTGGCACTGTTTCAGCTGCCTAGCGCCGATGCAGGCACCCTTGCACCATGGCTCAAGGGTGCCTATGTTGTGGGCAGGATTGTTTTGTGCAGGAAGGGGCACCTTTTTGCACAAAAACAATCATGAGAGGCGTTTTCCTCTTTCTGCGCACACATAGAAAGATTCAATTACGAGGAGACATATCATAATTTCTCCTTGTTATCTTGTTATGCCTCACCTTGGGAGGCATAAGGATTTGGCGCTTCCCCAGGTTTACATGCTCTTGTAAATCTGGAGCAGTGTCAAAATTCATGGATGTTGCGTGGGAAAACCCACCACAACACCCATAGAATGCCTCCCGAGCGCAGAGAAAGGCAACGCAGGGGGATATTCTCAAGAACGTGTGTTAACTATCGCCAAATTCGCTTAACGCAACTTCTCACATCGCAGTCTATCGCAGGAAAATAACACCGTGTTAACGCAGTATTCTCAACCCGGCGGCACCATGCGATAGTCTCACGATAACGCGACAAATGCCCGCGTTAAAATTAACGCGCCGCCGAAAAAATGCGAAACACGAACGCCCAAAAAGTTGCGATGTCCCAAATCGCGAAACAAAAATCAGCGATAACCAGCGACACGCCTGCGATTCCCACGCGACATGCGGGAAAATGCACTATAAAAGCAGAGACAAAAAAAAGATAAAAAAATGTAACTGCGTAGCACCATGGACGCACTCGGACCGAGTGCAGAGGACAACGCGAACCCCACAAGCCCCACAGACGACCAGCCAGGAACCTCGGGGCCGGGGAAAGGCAAGGAGAAGAGGAAGAGGAAGACGGGGTTCAGTCCGCAGGAAAACCGGATCATCGTCACGGAGGTGACAGAACACTACCAACAACTGTTCATCACCTCCACTGTGTCATCGGCAACACAAACGGAAATATGGCAGCACATCGTGAACAACATGAATGTAGTCGGAGTGTCGAGGAGGACAATGGAAGAGGCCAAGAGGCGCTGGAATGATGTGAAGGACAAAACCAAGAAGAAACTCGATGCCAACATGAAAGCAGCAACGCAGATTGGAGGTGGGGGACCAGCGGCACACCAGGAGCTGGATGACATTGAGAAAATGGTGGCCACAGTCATCAGTCGGGATACGGTGCCAGGAGTTGGGGATCAGGACACTGCTCAACATGACCTGACACAACATCAACAGGGTGAGTACCGAGCAGGGACTGGGGGGACGGGGGGAGATGGGCACAATGGCACACATGCACAATTAAGTAGAGCACACTGCACACCCACAATGGCACTGGATCATGTCCCTGATCCCCGTGCCACACTGCAGCACACATACAGAAACGCAGGGAATGTGTGTTGAAATGAATTAATTTGCACATGCTGTGCCTGTGGTAATTTTGTACTGTTCCATGATTGCTAAGGACTGTCACAATGTGACGTCCGCATGTGAAGAAATTGTCAATGATGTTGTTCCTACGGGCTATTCCTGCTGCAGCTGCAGTGGGGTGTGGTCCACCTGCCTCATCTTCCTCATCATCGTCCGGTGCATCTGGCACTTGTAACCATGGGGCATTGGTGCATGCACATATGTTGTGCAACACAAAACATGCAATGATCATCTTGCACACGATGTCTGGGCTGTACAGGAGCTTCCCACCTGTGATGTCCAGGCACCTGAAACGTGACTTCAACACGCCAAATGTGCGTTCCACGATGCCCCTGGTGCGTTTGTGGGCCGCATTGTACTGCCTCTGGGCCTGTGTGTTCGTGGCTCGGAGGGGCGTCATCATCCAAGGGCAGAGTGCATATCCTTGATCACCTGTGACAGTGCAGAGAGACATGAGTCAATAGTTGGTTCTGCATGATGTGTTGGCAGGCTCACTAGTTGATTGGCGTGTGAAATGTGTGTCATAGTGATTCCTGTGTGACATGTACTGCTTGTAGCAAATGAGCGCCATCAATGTTTATTACGTAGCCTCACTGCTGCTCCTCCCTCCCCCCGAGCCTAATTACTTGTGTGCGTTGCGCGGTTGAATCACTTGCACTCCTACGGCACACCATTGTCATGCCTGTCTGCGCATGTCCACAAGCCTGACAACGACACTGTGATGTTGTGCGTTGAAGGTGGGCAGCCACGTATGTGTAGGCCTATGGTAAGGATAGGGCGGACACAGATGTAGAGTTCATGGCTGGCTGAACTCACGATGCGGTCGAGGCAAGACCTTTGGCTTATGCTGCGGCAATAGCGATACACACACAACAGTTGGCATGTATGATCCCGGACCCCGAGCGGGCTTGCGCTCATTCATTAATCCCTTCGGCCGAGCCCGCACCCCGGGGGCATGTTACATTGCAACTTTGTCCATTGCGGGACGGGTGGCGCCGACACTACAACAGAGACACACGCATTAGGTACTTTATTGGCAAGCCCAACACTTAACCACGCCCAGAGCCCGGGGTGATCATCCAAACCCTACGCTGGACTGTCGTATGCCAGCCCACTCCGGCAATGCCTACAGGGGGGTACGACACAGCTACATGTCCCAGGTCTCACCCACTGCCTAAGGTGACATGGCTGCGTCCGCTGTACACAGCACAATGCAATGTGGTAGGGCCCAGGGCCCTCATGATACCACACGGACACACTTAGATAGTTTGTGGAACTGGCTACGGGCCCGTGCGCCCGGCCCCTTTTATTGCCAGGGTCACATGTCCAGTGACGCCTGTGCTGGATGGGTGTGGGGTGAGTGTGAGCCAGCCCTCAAGGAGTGGTTGGTGCTGGCAACAACTACAACAGTGATCAGACAATCAGAAGTTCACAGTTCAAACAGCAAGGGTCCATGACTTGAGCTGCACGGAGTTAGTGGCCCCGGATGCACAGCGGCCGGCACATGGAACACTGCCACGGGACGGTGACTACCGGTGCACTGAGGTAGGGCCACGAGAGCTGAGCGGGTCCTCGTCGATGTCCAAGGTGAATGTCGCGGAGGGTTTTGGGGGACAGTGGGAGGTGATCTTCCAGGGCATGATACAGAGGGCAGTACCAAGCAGACACAGGCAATATGGAGGAGATGAATGCTACAGACTCATTTTTGACACCAAGTCAGTATCAGCTACATGATGATGAAGACAACCCCCAGGCCACAGACTCAGACGCCACAAAAGTTCAACCAGAGAGTGTCCATGAATTTCGGAGCACGGAGTCAGTGGCACCAGAGCTGAAAGGGGATGCAGTCTGCGATGAGGCCTGTACAATGGTATAAACTCTGCCATAAATAAATCAAAACTCAGTTCCAAATGTGTGACCTACTTGACCCTAGTGTAGGCCGGAGGCAGCGGTCAGCAGGGGCCGCCAGCCACGTGTCCTTGGCTTGCGATGCACAGAGTTAGTGGCACCAGAGCAGTTGTTGGTAGTGTTCGGTCACCTCCGTAACGAGGATCCTTTTTTCATCCGGACTGAACTGCGTCTTCCTCTTACTCCTCTCCTTGCGTACAATGATATGGACTCTGCCATTGTATAATCAAGACTCAGTTCCAAATGTGTGACCTACTGGACCGTAGTGTAGGCCGGAGGCAGCGGTGGAGTACGTCAATGAGAAAGGAGTACTGGGGGCCTGTGTCACGGAGGCCGCGATGGTCTGAGGAGGCTGCCATGGTCGCGGGCCTCAGGCTTGGAGCTTGCACCGGCACGTGGTGGGCCCTCTTTGACACACGCCGGTGTCGGCAGGTGAGCAGTGCGGCCTGGGTGCGTTGGGGCGGGCAAGACGGGTCTTGGGACCAGCGGCCTGGGGTGCAGCAGGCGCACAGGATCGCAGGCACCACCGCTCACGGCGTCGGCCTCTTGGCGGGGTGAGAGGTGCCGCCCTGGCAGACACGTTGGCCATTCCGGAAGAGAACCACGCCCAGAGTAACGGGCTTTTTATTCACACCCCTACGCTGGCCTGGCGTACGCCGGGCCAGCCCACTCCGCTCACGCTTACAGGGGGGGACGTAACAAGCTACATTTCCGCATTCTTCCCCACTGACTGCGGTAACATGGTTGCGTCCACTGTCCAGTACACTGCAGACACCAGCAGTGTATGTCGACATGGAAATGTCTGTGGTCTGCATACTCAAGTCTGTCCAGCACATCAACGCCACACTTGGCGTTGTGTGCATTCACATTCATGGGTCACTTGCCTCCTTTGCACATGCCTGGTTCCCACCTCTCCCCACATTCTGCTATTGTGTGTCTGAGGTGCCATGCCGTTGATGGCTTGTGTAGATGGCTAGCCCAGGTTGCCACAGTAAGTTGTGTTGTTGTGTCTGGAATGTGGGGATGTTGGTTGTCATGTTGTATGTGATTTTGTGACGTGTGCATTCCCAGAGTTGTGAGTTGTATGTTGGTGGAGTTGAGGTGTGTGGTGTGTTCAGTTGTTACTTACCGACGAGCAGTGCATTTCCATAGGTGCCATCCTGAAAGCGCTGGTTGATGATGGACTGTCGGAAGATGAAGGAATCATGCACACTGCCTGGGTAGTTGGCGACGACATTGGTGAAGAGTCCCCGGTGGTCCACTATTGCCTGCACATTGATGGAATGCATGTGTTTCCTGTTGCGGTAATTGTGTGCAGTGGCGGCAGTGGGCACGAGGAGTACACGTGTGCAGTCGATTGCCCCCAACACGTGCGGGAAGCCAGCTATGGCGTAGAAGCCTTGCTTGATCTCCAGCTGTACCTGCGCAGTGTGTGGGAAGTAAAGTTGCTGGGGTACCAAGCTGATGATGGCATCCAGGACAGGTGTGAGGAACTTTGACAGTGCTGGCTGTGAGACTCCTCCGACTATGGCAGTTGTTGGTTGGAAGGTCCCAGAGGCCAACAGGTGCAGCACGGCCAGCAGCTTTGTCTGCGGAGGGATGTTGGTTCTCCGCTGTGTTGGTACCGTCAGCCTGTGGGCAATGAGGGTCGGGATGCGGAGGATGGTTGTCCTTTTGAGCCTGTAGTGGTCAATGACTTCCTCTGGCGTTAAGTCTCTGAGGCTGGTGCATTTTCGGAAGGTCCGGTGTCTTTGTCTGCGCTGCCTCTGTGGTAGTCCGGGGGGGGGGTCCTGGGGCAGGGGGGGGTCCTGGCGGTGGTGGCGGTGGGTGTTGTGGCCCTCTTGGGGCTCCGAGCTGCATGATCAGTAGCTCCATGACATCTGTTGTTCTTCTGGTGTGGCTGTGGGCTGGGCTCCCTTTTATGGTGCAGGTTGTCGTCCGACTTAGCAACAGGTAGGAGCAGGTGTTAAATCCATGCTGCTAACGCGCCTTATCGCATGTTTTTGAATCTTATCGCCGATCTGGCTGGTCGTTGAGAATGTTGCGGAGTGGTGTTTTCGTGGGTTTTTGCACGGGAACGCCTACTCTGCATCTCATTAGCGTTAGTTGCCGGTGTCATCCGTGGCGATGTTTTTTGCGGCTGCTATCGCAGGAAAACTGGTGATATCGGCTGTTAGCACCAGCTTGTGAATGGTGCGATTAATTTATCACCACTTTGGCTGCGATAAAGTGCCGCTAACTCGGCGATAAGTCCTTGAGAATATGCCCCACAGTGTTTTCCACTGCATTGCCTTATTCCATATCTAGGAGGCCATTCAAAGCCATGAATAGTGGCTTTGCGTGGCCTCATAGATATGAGTTTGTAATCTGCGCAGCCAGAGTGTCACAAAAAATGTTGCTCCGGCGGCAGAGGGGCTCGGAAATATGCCCCTAAGTGCAAAAGAGAGCACGTGCTGTCTAGCATCAGATGTGTACTCGAGGTTCATCACGCAGTACAAATTTGTATGCGCTAGCAAACGGCCAAGGGTAAACGTCGTAAAATGTGTCATTTGGATCAAATTGCGCACGCTACACGTGGGATTATTATGCAGTTTTCTGATGCTAGGATTCCACACAGGACCTGGTGATGCTACTTTAGTAGATTTCGATTCGCATGGGCTCCGAATGTGCATACGTTATTGCGGTCTGGCACTCTGTGACGCAGAGCCTTTGGTACCGCACTTGCGTCAGCTTTTAGCGCAAAAACACCTGCGTGCAAGAGCTGATGATACTGCCATCTGCGCCTCGACGCACTGCTTAGCGTTGCGCGAGGGCCCGCACCAAGCCCTAATAAATCTGGGCTCCTCTCTGACTGCGGTTACTATACTGTGAGTTATGCTTACCTTTTATCGCTTTAAATAGCCAGAGGATTTAATTTTGTACTGGTGATGGGCGATTTTGCGCCAACATTAGTACTGACCTGCAACATGTTGTCCTTGGATCAGTGATGTAACGCACATGTAGTTTTTGAACTGGTCAGCCATTGTAAATGAAAACACAAAATTCCGCTTCACTGCAGCACAATTGCCGGTCTCCATAATTGTCCCCTTGTTATTTGAAGAGCTATTGTTACGGTTTAAGTATTTCAGAAGTATCTGCCCTGGCATTCTATAATTAACTATGCATTATGGCCCACTGCTGAGGGCTAGGCCTTGGGCCTGCAATGAGGGAAAGGACAGACATGTAAATAGCAATTAAAAACCTGCAGGCACAAGCGCTATAAAACTATTAGAATAATCCACAGATTGAGGGTAGAATGCTATAAATAAAACAGGACGCAAAAAAAAACAACAGAAAAATTGCAGTGTTGAAGCAGAGGCTACCAACCATTAACAGCTTTTAAAGGAACAGCATATGTGTAAAAAGGTGATTAGCGCCCGCCCCCTCAATTCTTACACAACACTGCATATAAACACATCCACTGCCTCTGTCGGATTTATGTCCCTGTCATCGAAAATAGAATGTGGGTAAACAACAGTAATTAGTGCAAACATTCTAAGTAATTTGCTTTCTTGTGTCAACCTTAGTTTTCTGCCAAGTTACTAATTATTATCACTGTATCTAGTAATGAACGGTCATATTGATTTCCACTGGATTTAAGAAGGTCGCAGCTGTGATGACTCAAAGAGTTTGAAAGAAACTGATATTCGCTGTGTTTACCTATTCTTCAATATTTAATTCTGAAGTACTGTGGGAGAACATTTGATATACAGAAATCAGTGAATAATGTTTGGGCATACAGACTACACATACAAATGTTTTATTTTGCATACATCTAGGATTTGTTGGTTACTCCAGCTACATTCCCTTGTATTTTACATGCATACCAAGAAATCTGTATAATGCATATTAAACTTTAAGCAGATCTGGGTATGAGGTCAGGATCAAACAAACATTGCAAAGCAATTGGTCTCGACTCTAAAAGGTCGAACTCTTGCCGTTGCCCATGCTTTTTGTCACTTGCGTGCAAATTAAACTCTTCAAATTTCATGAGCATGCATAATGAGCAAACTTGCAATTGTTTTTCTATTTAAAAACACTCATTCCAAGATGGCCACCAATGTGCACGCATGTGCATCATGAAGCATAATGCATGTGTGATGGTGGGCCATTTTTACTTTATTTCAATTCCCGCTTCTGTCATCCACCACGCTCAGGGGTAAAACGTAGACCCCTATAGCCTTTGAAGTGCAGAAGGGCCCATGACCCTTCATCGGTCCCTCAGCCTTAGAGGTGGGCCCCAATTGAGCACAAGGTCATGAATATTTGTGAGATATGGGAGACTCAGGGACCCTCCTCCTTACATTATGGAGGTGGGCCCATTTTTTTCATACACCACTGACCACCCTACACTTATTCTATTCTATTCAAGAAAGGGCCTCCCAGCGATATGACACCCAAGCATTATGCGAAAAAGATCAGAGTAAAAGAGGGTATATAAAATCATGGTTAAAAAGGTGGTCTTTAACAATTTCCTGAAAGCTAATTCAGATTTAATTTGCCTTAGGTTTTGTGGGAGTGCGTTCCAAAGTTTAGGTGCTAGGAACACAAAAGATCTTCTTTCACTCCTGGCTCTCATTATCCTGGGGACTGCAAACAGTTGTTGCGTGTTAGATCGTAGCAGTCTAGTGGGGCTGTAAGGTTTAAGTACATTTTTAATCAGCTTGGGACCTCTTTTGTGCATTGCTCTATGGGCCATGAGAGACATTGGACTGTAGTTTTCACATTTTTCAGGATCCGCCAATGATTTTTAAATAATGGCTTTACATAGCATGTTTCCAACTGCTTGGTACAGTCCCTGAGCCTAGTGAGTAGTTGAACATATCGGTCAGTGCAGAGATAACTGCTTTCCCTCCTTTTTAGGTCGAGCCTAGCGTTGCAGCGCATGCGCTGCTCGCTCTGCGAGGCATATTGTATTCAGGTATGTTTTAGAAGTGGAAGCCCTGCCCATATTTTTCATTGGCTGGCGTCATCGTCCATGGTAAACGCTGGCTTCCGATTGATAATGAGGCTTCTTAGACCCTCCTTGTTACCGCCCTGTCTCCTTTTGTGGCCGCCCATCAGGACTGGATCTTTTACTTGCCGCGTTACACGGTCTCCTTCATTTAGTCTGTAAGCACTTTTTTTTTCATTAGGGGCTTTGGCAAAGGCAGTGCGTGTTTATTTTTGCATCGCGCTTTCACTTTACAATTGCTGCCGCCCCACCCCACGAGTGCTGTGTGGGGCGGCAGCTATTGTAAAGTGAAAGCTCGATGCAAATCTAAACAAGCGGCTGCCTTTGCGCAATGCCGACAGCTTGTTTAAGAAACTGCCAGGACACATAGTCACCGGCACGCCTACCCTCAATGTGTGCTTCTAGCACGTTTAGAGAACTGTCTATAAAAGAAATCCGGACGGAGCACAAGACGCTTGGCCTCAGCTCATCAGGACAATCACCTGGTTTTCAAGCGCAGCCGCAATTCAACCCCGACTGCTCTTCCTGGTTCCCGGTTGCCATCTCTTCTGCCATTTCCAAAGTCCCGGGCCACGCACCCTTTCACACAGCATTTAAAGAAGGCACACACTATTGCTTTTTTGGTGACTCGTATTTTATTCGGTCACTTTTCATAACATATTATCATATTCAATGTTCAAGATAAAGGGGTGGTTGCTCCAAGGAAAAATGTGAAGAAAGAAAGTGCTCGTGAAGTAAGATAGAATAAATAAGAGGGGGATCCAATCAAGCAAAACAATGATTCATCATTATTTACATTACAATCTCATAAGCAAAACTGGTTGTGATTCATGATTGCACCAGTTCTACATTAGGGCCTGTCCAATGGTTAATTCATAGTTATTCTTTATGTTCTTTCTCAAAAGTTAGCAAACAACGTTCGTCTGTAAGCAAGTAGGGCTGGGATAGTATACAGTACAGGCCCCGAACAGGGGAGAGTATCGACGTTTCGACCATAGTGCAATGAGGGCAGTTTGTATCCTCTGCGAACGGGTCTTCCTCAAGACAGAAAGGAGGGATGGGGAGCAACTGATCATGGGTGATGCACAGTAAAAGTGCCGCCCCTAGTTATGGATTTAAAGGTCCGCAATAGAATTGCGGCTTGGTAACAGCAGTTTACCTTCAATCAATGGGTGAGAAAAATCGCCCACAGCGTCTCAATGAATCATCTTCGCACAGCCCGGGGGAATCCAGCTGGTCTGCTCGAGTAGTGCGAAGATGATTCATCTGTGACATCACCCATGATCAGTTGCTCCCCCCATCCCTCCTTTCTGTCTTGAGGAAGACCCGTTCGCAGAAGAAGGCCTGTACTGTATACTATCCCAGCCCTACTTGCTTACAGACGAACGTTGTTTGCTAACTTTTGAGAAAGAACATAAAGAATAACTATGAATTAACCATTGGACAGGCCCTAATGTAGAACTGGTGCAATCATGAATCACGACCAGTTTTGCTTATGAGATTGTAATGTAAATAATGATGAATCATTGTTTTGCTTGATTGGATCCCCTCTTGTTTATTCTATCTTACTTCACGAGCACTTTCTTTCTTCACATTTTTCCTTGGAGCAACCACCCTTTATCTTGAACATTGAATATGATAATATGTTATGAAAAGTGACCGAATAAAATACGAGTCACCAAAAAAGCAATAGTGTGTGCCTTCTTTAAATTTTGAGGATATATTTGAATGCTCTTTAAATAAGTTAATGGTACATTATTGATTTAAACTATATATGTACCTCATGCTGTTTATGATTGTTTCAGACAACTAAAATTTAACATAAGTCTAGGACCATTGTTTTTCTATACCAATTATTACCCAGGTCCATTGACTTCTATGGGTTACCCCATTATATCTTAATGACCCTTTCACACAGCAACACAGCCTGCGTCCGTAGTTTCTGCGGGTCAGGCAGCTAAAGAAAACAGAGAAAGGGCAAAGCAAATTGGGTATTAACTCGACCCGATGGTATTGGTGCACTTTACATGAGCACCAGTTACGTTACACAAGAACATATTAATTGCTCGTAGGCACGGGGAGATTAAGTGATGTGCGCAGAATCACAGGATGTTTAGCCAACGCTGAGACTCGAACCTGGTTCGCTTCCCTAGCTCTAAAACTGGCAGCTCTTGCTGTTACGCCGCACACTCAATCTGGTGTCTCACTACTGCTCTCTCATTCTCTTCACCGCGGACTGCCCTCTTCTCCATCCCAGCTGCCTCGTATACAGTCGAGTCAGGCTTCTCCTCACCACTGACTCCGGCTTCCCCAGTCTCCTCCCGCCTATGGCAGCTCCCCTCCTGCCTCCCTGAGAGCCTCTTCCTCCCCTCTCTAGCTGTGAGCAGACTGTTGCGCTTTCCAAATCCTGGGAGAGAGGAGGGATCCCTCTGCAGGGAGCAGCCATGAACGTGAACAACAAGGATGTTCTGCTGGAACCGGAAGGGGTGTCCGAAGACGGGGAGATCGGAGAGTAGACGTCAACTGCACTGCTGTCTTCTACGATCCACTTTCACTGAGGAAGGCGTTAGTAGGACTTGGAAAGCCTGTGTGTTGTATGTAGCACGACGGTCTTTCATCCCCTGTTGGTTCCTCCTGCCCACCCCCACATCGGTGGAATTAGATTGATGATCATAGTAGTTAACCTACTTAATACATAGATACATTTGGGGAGTTTGTTTTAAACCCAGGACATATACACAGGAGCATGTTGGGTTTTGAATACATTGGATTATTGTTTTTTTTTTGTCCATCGCACAACGATTTTATTTGCCTCAGTTTTTTATAGGAGGTGGGCTGACCAAGCTGAATGTTACTTAGGCTGAGTATCTACACTAAATAAAACCAGTTTTGTTTTCTGTCCTTCCCCCTTACTTGCTTGTATCTCCGTAATACTATTCTTTGATTTAGTTTCACTTTGGGCCGCCTGCCTACTCACCAGACATGCGACTCATCTGATCTACCCGTCCTGGAGTCACTCACCACATAACCACCCCCCAAGAGTGCTGCCCTGCTTCCGTGTTTTTTGGCACTGAGCAGAATGTTAAAAGAGGAGAAGGTTGCCATTGCAATGGGGTTTGTAAAAATACAACAACACTGCAGCTGGGGAACCCCTTTTTAGGCCCAGGATAGAATTATGTTCCAGGTCTCCCAGGATGGTGGGCAAAGTAAGTGTGTGTCTGGAAGCATATGGTGACATGCACCCTGTTTATGCATCAGATGTCCAGTGGCGAGCAGTCCTTGCATGTCCTTGGGTGCTAGGTGTGGTGTAGTAAACTAAACACATCACTGAGATTGAGTTTTTTTCCTCTTTGTTCAGCCAGATCTTCTAAAAATCCCCCTTACCTGACCTCTCACAGTTCTTTGAGGCAGACTACGGTCTGAATAAAGAGCTTTACAGGCAACCGGAGTAACCTCCTACTCTGTCTCTAAAAAGTGAAGAAAAAAAACTTTCTTTGCAGCTGGGTGTCTGTTGTTTAACACTGCAGGAAGCCGGCATCAAATCTCCCGTCCAGCCAGCTAAATATGCATTTAAAACAGCAATTTAAAAATGAAAAAAACACAATCTCCACATAATGATTAACAGAAAGAAATTCATCGTTTTTTTTTTTGCCGCTGTCAACTACCAATAGTTTGCAACTTACTGCTTTTGATATACGTTTGATACCACATCGGTTTCATGCCATAGTAAAACAAGCTAGCCACCTGACATAAACCACGTGTTTTCTGGGGGCATTAACAAACCACTCGAACGTCCCACTTGTATTTTTGGTAATTAAACATTTCAACCAATGGAAAGTACAGATTTTTATCCATGTTGTGGTGCTACAAAGCCATCGTAGCATTTAGGTGACATGCAAACTTCTCCTCCTTGGGGCTCCGTAATTTATTATCCTGTCACTACAAACCTTCACTGTCTTTAAAGGAAGATGATAAAAGCCATTACATTTTACACGTTTTTCTTCGTTACATGTGCCCAGTGGTTAATTTGAGCCGGTGGTCTCACCCTCACTCGTTTTTTTGGGACTGGCATTTTTTTTTCCTCATCTCGTATTGACCGCGAGCAAGAGAGAGAGAAACACATCAACTGGAAAGAAGAAGGAAGAGAAAGACAGGAAAACAGGCACAAAAGGAGAAAGCAGGGACCGGCAAGAGTGGAAAAAATAAAGGGGCAGGGACTATCTGAAATAGAGGCCTGAGGTGAATTCAACACTATGCAGCCTTGGTATTCGGCGCGCCGATTTTTAGTTTGGTATCGGCACACATTCTTTTTCAAATTAAACTCTGCATGTGCCCCTGTTTCCCAAGGCTATTTTCTTTTTCCATATGTATATCAGAAGTTTTGTTTTCATTGATCATACGAATTTCTATAGTGCTTTGTTGTGTACTGGCGTACCTCTCTGTGTCTGAGTGAGTTCAGGGAACGCATGGCTGTTCATGACTGGGAAATAACTGAGAGGTCTTGACTTGAATCTGAAAGCAATGCGAGTTTTTGACAGTGCCGCATTGAGTCATAAATGTGACTACATTAAGACCACTTGCAAATCGAATCCTTGGTCTCTTCAGACTCACAGAGCAAGGGTCTCATACGTGCCAAGTTTAATTACGATTCTGTGGGAAAGAGGGTCAAGGAGATGGGCAGCGTGAGGGGAAAAGTAGAGGGCATGAGAAACTCGGGAGAGTGCGGATGAAGAAGGAGACAAAAAGAAGCACCTGGTGAAAGAGAGAAGAAAGTAACAACACGCATTTGCAATGCAATAGGTCTCGCATTTACGCGAGTTTGAGCTATTGTTATTGTAAAGGACAATGCCTTTTATTTATGTTTTGGTTTTTAAAACATAAATAAAAGGCATTGTCATTTACAATGCCAATAGCTCAAACTCGCGTAAATGCGAGACCTATTGCATTACAGATGCTTGTTGCATATTATCAGGAGGTGCAGGATTTAGGGGGGAATTTGATTTTAGAGACTTGAAAATCTCTTCAGTGTCTTCTTGGGTCATTTCTGGGAACAAGTCTAATTTTAGCCCCTTTGTGTATGTGAGGGTTTTAATGAATTTGTGTCTTCTCCTAAAGTAAGAAGGATATTATTCACTTTCTCTAAAAAAACAAATTGACAAACATGTTGCAGCATGATTCTGATGGTAGGGGACCAGTCTTTATATTTGTAGGTTTCATTACCCAATTTACCACACTGAATAGTTTTTTTGAGCAATTGGCAGCATAGTTAATTTTAGATGTAAAGAAGTTCACTCTTGCGTTCCAAATTGATAAGTGGAACTTTTTATTGCTCTCTTATAGGTCCCTTTCTCTTCTTTATCTCACTCTTAAGGATTATTTTCCATCCCAGCTTTCTCCAGTTGTCACTCTTTTACAATATATCTCTTCCTCTTTATTCCTCCCTTCACCTTGCTTTCTTGCTCTGTTTAAAAATATGATGATGAAAAATAAGTCTTAGTCGCCAAACCCATGTGCCCACTATCTGCACCCACATGCAAAAATGTAGCACAACCAGTGGCGGCTCCTCCGCTAAGGTGGAGGAGCGTTGCCCCACCCCTCCAAAGGAAAAATACAATGATAATAATGTATCGTTATTATCATTGTATTTTTCCTTTGGAAGTCAGCGGGCTGGGCAGCGCAGGGGGAGGAGTGGTTCACACACCCTAAGTGCGCATGACTGCTTGTCTGGCCCTTTTGGGCCTGCCAAGCAGTCCTGCGCACTTTGCATGTTCCCCACCAGGCTGCATGACACAGCCTGGTGAGGAGCATGCAAAGCCTCCCTGTACCTGTCTGAGCGCCGAACCACAGCGCTTAGACCAATCACAACGCTGCATTGCAGCGTTATGATTGGCTCAGGAGACCCTGCTGCCCGGTACTTCCTGCTGCTAGTGCTGGCCCGGACTGGGACCGGAAGATGAAGGGGATGGAGGAGAAGTAGCCATCCATCTGTTCACAGGTAAGTTCCTTTTTTTTCTCCATTCGATACTCTCCACCCCCTCCACCCCCGTCCGGTAGCAGCCGCTACTGAGCACAACCTGGCAGCAAGGTATAGGGCAATAGCTTCTTGCAAACCATTATCCTAAAATCTCTGCCCTCATTTAACAGGCAAAATATAAATGGTTACTGAAACACCTTGCTAAAGCCTTATAGCTCACTGCTGAGAGCGATACTGGTTGTTAAAGGCCCAGAACCTGAGTTATAGACCCACAGGTAAGAGTCATAACGAGGAAGAGGACCTTTAACAACTGGTATAGCCAGAGGCAGAAGGGCTATAATGCTATTAGAACATTCCACTCACTGAGGGTAGAAAGTTCTAAATTAAAAGGACAGAAACACAAAGACACGCTTTGGAATGTTGGAGCAGCAGGCATATACTAGTCATTATTTGGCCTGAGCCACTCCATTGTTTTTTAATGACCTGCCAACAGTCCAATGATTAAATAAATACATATATATATATCCACTAAAAATACCATAGGTTTCAGGGACGTTATAGTTAGAAATTAGCATTTGAAAAACCTTAGAAATACACTGAAAAAACATATAGGTTTCAGGGGCGTTATAGTTAGAAATTAGCATTTAAAAAACCTTAGAAATTCACTGAAAAAACCACAGGTTTCAGGGACGTTATAGTTAATTGGACATTTCACTCGTACAAAACCAGTGAAATTCGCCGTTATAGTTAGTTGAGCTAAATATAACTCACGCCCCCGCAATGCGCTGCTGATGACGTCACATATTACATCACTCATGACATGGTCAGTGACATCACTGATGACATCATCCAGAGACTGGGTGATTTTTAAAAGTTTAAGAATGTTAATTATAGATAAGCAAAGGTGTATTGAAGAATGAGTGGGTGTATGAATGTCTGAATGGATGATTTAGTGGGTGTGTGACTGACTGTATAAGTGAGTGATTAAATGTGTCTTAGTGAATGCATGGGTGAATGACTAATCTGTGTGAATGTCTGTATCAGTCTGTCAGTTGCTGTGTAAGTCACTGCATGAGTTGATGAGTATCTACATCAGTGTCTATATGGGTTAATGATTGGTTGTCTGAGTACGTATATGGGTACCTGAGTGTGTGTGTGGGTGGGTGGGGAAGTGTAACTCCCCACATGGATATATGGGTGGGTGATTCAGTGGGAGTATGGGTTTATGAGTGTATCTGCGAGGGACTGTATGGGTGAGTGACTGTACGTATGGCTGTGTCGGTGAGTGTAAAGATGTCTCAGTGCTATATGGGTGAGTAACTACATATGTGAAAGGCAGTATATGTGAGTGTTGGAGTATATAACTGACTATATGTGACAGTGAGTGATTGTGAGAGTGGCTGTATGGATGAGTGTATGTTTGTGTCAGTGATTGTATAAGAGAGTAACTATGTGTTAGTATCTGTATGAATACGTGAGGTGGTGTGTGTATAACTGTATTGGTGAGTAAATGGCAGTGTGATTGAGTCTTTGGATGACTGACTTGGTGTGTGAGTAACTCTATGGGTAAGTGTCAGTATGTGAGTGTCTGTATGGGTGTATGAGTGCATATATCAGATGCTGTATTGATGAGTGACTGCGTGTATGAGTGACTGTATTAGTGAATGAGTGGATGTGTGTAGACCTAGGAATCAGTGAGTGGGTATGTAGTATCTGGTATTGGTGTGTCTTTGGTTTCGAAAATGGTAGTCTATTTTAGAGTGGGTGTATCAAAGGTTGTATTAGGGTGTGAGGAGGTGCATCAGATTATCACGTGGATGATGTCATCAGTGATGTCATTTGAGATGTCATCAGTGATGTCATCAGTGATGTCACTGACCATGTCATGAGTGATGTAATATGTGACGTCATCAGCAGGGCATTGCGGGGGCGCGAGTTATAGTTAGCTCAACTAACTATAACGGCCGAATTTCACTGGTTTTGTATGAGTGAAATGTCCAACTAACTATAACGTCCCTGAAACCTGTGGTTTTTTCAGTTAATTTCTAAGGTTTTTTAAATGCTAATTTCTAACTATAACGTCCCTGAAACCTATGGTTTTTTCAGTGAATTTCTGAGGTTTTTTAAATGCTAATTTCTAACTATAACGTCCCTGAAACCTATGTTTTTTTAGTGAATTTCTAAGGTTTTTTAAATGCTAATTACTAACTATAACGTCCCTGAAACCTCTAGTTTTTTCAGTGAATTTCAAAGGTTTTTTAAATATTAATTTCTAAATATAATGTCCCAAAAATACTTTTTCTTAGTTTTTAAATTTTTATAAAAATAATGTAATGTTTTTCTTTTCTAAAATATAAATATACATTTTTTTTTTTTTTAAAGTGGATTCGCGTACCGGTCGTGTACCTGTCTTGGTGGGTGCGCGAATTCAAGAATTTTGCCGCCATATTGGTTAAGTCGTGTAGGATGCGCGTTCGGTATGCGACGGGTGCGCGAATCTCGGCCCCGCGTAACATCACGTACGTAGTTCCAGGGGTCGCGCCGGGTGCGCGAATCCATCTCAAATCTTTAAGTTTTAAAAGTATATGTATAGAAGTTTAATATGTATATTATTGCAAGAGATTATTTAATCTAATTATAAAAATCATATATTTGTAACTAGAATAAAGATAAATTATTGCTAAATATATTTTTCCGGAATCGCGCTGGGTGTGCGAACCCATGTGACTTCAAAAAAAGCATTTCATTGGTTAAGAAGCTTTTTATTCTAGAAGTTACAGCATCCCACCCAAATTTCTCATTCCTTCAACAACATTGCCAGGAGACACACCTTTTGTGTTTAGTGCTCTTCTTGTATTTTTTGGTGTTTTTAAAAAAAAAAAAAACAAGAAAAATGGCATCTTCAAATCCACCAGATGACATCCTTGGTGAAGAAGATGAGATGGAGGAACCAACAAAAAGAAGAAAGGAGAGCGTCGTCTGGGCCTTCTTTACTTTTCCAGATGGAGAAAAGAAGGTCAACGCAAGAAAGGTGACCTGCAGCATTTGCAAGCACATATTATCTCGGGGCTCCGAGAAAAAATACTCGTGCGGTACTTTGTCTATGTTGAAGCACCTTCAAACCATTCATTCTCGTCAGCTAGCACGGGAGTAACAACGACGAGAGCTGGAACAACAAGCCCAGCAAGGTGATCAAGATGCAGGACCTAGTACATCAGCTGGTACCACAACTTCTAGCAGAGGACCTGATATTAGGCCAGAGTTTGCTGGTCTTGAACAAAGATGTATAAAGTGTAAAAAAGTTCTTTGTTATGGTGAACAGTCTATCAACGCAATTGTTTTCGCTGCAAGAAGCCATCATTGTTAATTTAAAAAAACAACAAAAAAATACAAAAAAGAGTTTTACAAAACACAAAAAAGAAGCAAAAAATGGTTCTTGTTAGAGCCGCCTATTTGGTTAAAAACAGACACATTTGTATGTGTTGTATGAAGAAGTGCATGGATAATACGTGGGTGATTACATGGGTGCATGGGTAGTGCCTGGATAATTGGAGGAGTGCAAGGATAGTGCCTGAGTGATTGGAAGAGTGCATGGGTAGTGCCTGGATGCATGTAGGACTGCATGGGTAGTTCCTGGGTGATTGGAGGAGTGCATGAGTAGTAGCAGGGTGATTGCATGAGTGCAGCAGTAGTGTGTGGATGATTGGAATACTCCATGGGTAGTGCTTGGGTGATTGCATGAGTGCCACAGAAGTGCTTTAGTGCCTGTATGACTGCATGAGCACTGCATGACTGATTGAAGGAGTGCATGGGTAATGCCTAGGTGATTGTATGAATGCAGGGGTAATATTTGGGTGAATGGAGGAGTGCATGGCTACTGCCTGAGTGATTAGATGAGTGTATAGGTAGTACCTTGGTGATTTTATAAGTGCATAGGTAGTGGTGGGTGATTGGAGGAGTGCATGGATAGTACCAGGATGACTGGAGGAGTGCAAGGGTCGTGCCTAGGTTATTCTATGAGTGCATAAGTTGTGCCTGGGTTATTGCGTGACTATAAGGGTAGTGCCTGAGTGATTGAAAGAGTGCATGGGTAATGCCTCTGTGATTGTATGAGTGCAGGTGTAATGTCTGGGTGATTGAAGGAGTGCATAGGTAATGTGTGCGTGTATGGAAGAGAGCATTGGTAGTTCATGGGTGCATGTAGCACTGCCTGGGTAGTTTTTGGGTGATTGGAGGAGTGCATGAGTAGTAGCAGGGTGATTGCATGAGTGCAGGAGTAGTGTGTGGATGATTGGAAGACTGCATGGGTAGTGCTTGGATGATTGCATAAGTGGTACAGAAGTGCCTGAGCACATGTATGACTGCATAGGTACTGCCTGAGTGATTGAAGTAGTACATGGCTAATGCCTAGGTGATTGTATGAATGCAGGGGTAATGTTTGGGTGAATGGAGGAGTGCATGTTTAGTGACTAAGTGATTAGATGAGTGTATAGGTAGTGTCTGGGTGATTTTATAAGTGCATGGGTAGTGCCTGGGTGATTGGAGGAGTGCAAGGGTAGTGCCTGGGTTATTCCATGAGTGGATGGGTACTGCCTGAGTGATTGAAGGAGTGCATGGGTAATGCCTGGGTGATTGCAAGAGTACATATGTAGTGTCTGGGTGATATTATAAGTATATGAATTCAGGCTAGGTGAATCAACAAATGCTTGGATAGTGCTTGGGTGATGGCAAGAGTGTGAGAATAGTGCCTAATTATATACATCAGTGCTTGGGTAGTATTTGAAAAAATGGATGAGTGCAATAAAAGTGACTATAAACATAGCTTCATATTATTATGCTTATTACATTATTTCATCTTACCTTCTTTTTTAAAGTACAAACCAAACTCAGTGAAACTATTTTACAGTTGTTTTGTTGTAAACTGATTTTAAAATCTTTTCAAGGTTTACTATTACATTCTGTAATAAAAAAGAAGAAAAACTGTTATTACATATAATATTATGGTTTTAAGAACACAACATAATTTTACAATTAGATAACATATTCAGTTTCCCTTTTTTGCTGTTCTCAGATTCTATAGAATTTCACTATACACAGTGATTTCAATGTAGATCATCATATAACAGCAAGGGGAAAAATACAATCAATGAGATTGTAAAAAAAAAACAAATCTGCGTCGAAAATATTTAGAACAAATTCAACTATATGTTTACCTATCTACAATTTGTAAATTACATTCTTCAACTACATTAAATCATTTATTTCTCTAAAGTACATTTGCTAAAATATACACACTCATTTACATCGCGTATAATATAAAGATCAAATATATCAACTAGTTCCTTCAAACACAATTTTGCAAATGCAATAATAAATAGCACAAACAATAATCCAAACAGAAATTGTTCACATCTTCCCAATAGGCCGAATAATGTTTCCAATTCCATTTGCATTGAAAATATCCCAAAATAAACTCGTTAATTCGTGTTCATATCTTCCCAATCAGCCGAATGATGTTTTCAAAATTTTGGTATCAAAAATATCAGATAAGAATTTGGTAATTCGTAAGGCAACCTACATTTGAATTGCAAATGTGCATCATTGCAATATGTCCATCCTTTATTGCACTTTAAATACACAGTATAGTGTCCAGATGTTGTAGTAGGTCCATGATGAAAAATAATAGCCACTGCATTAAAAGTTCTTCCTGAAATAGATACTTGACTTGCCACAAAATTTTTAATTTTGGTTTCCAATTTTCTTCCATCTGAGGTACAACGTTGTAGCATTAAAATGACATATTGTCCAAATCTTTCTATAAATAATGTTGACAACATTTCTGATTTGCAATGAGAACATTTCATATCTTGATTAGCTGTTTTTATTAATTTGTTAAAAGACACTGTTTTGCAATCTGGTATTGTCAAATATATGAATCGTTCAGTGTCTATTTCAGAGGTAGAAGAAAATGAACACTCTTCACATTTATGATCCCATCTGTATCTTAGTCCAAACAAATTTTCAATTTCTATTCCTTCATCTTCCAATACTGCAAGCATAAACATAAGAAATTCTTGTGCATCTTGTTGTACATTAAGTGTAAGTTGTGAAGAACCAGTACATATATCCAAAAGATGCCGTATGCCAGAAACAGTATGGATTTTAGTTCTATCAGTTTTCAACTTTTCAAAAATATAATGTAATAAAGAGCAGATTCTTTTTTCTCGATTTTTCATAATTTGATGATGAATATCTTCTAGATAAAACACAACGTTCACAATTACATTAGCATAGCAGTTGATACCTGAACTATTTTCTAACTGGTATCCTACAATATCATCAACAGTGTCCATTTTCATTTTCTTTGCAGCTTCATCATTCTCTTGAATTGTTTTCTTTTTCCAACCTCACTAGAATGTTTGTCATATTTTCGTTTTGGACATACTACACGTTTTTCATATATGGGATATTCACCTAAGTTAGGTGCATACAGTCTTCTTAACCGATTATACTCTCTTATACAATTTGCATCAGCACTAACCTTTTTCTCATCAAAATCAATCAAATACAAACCAGATAATGTTCTTACTCGAGACAATGCAACGTATGCCATGCCTTCTTTAAACACTGTAGTTCCAATATTTACCAAAGCACTGTCTACACTTAAACCTTGAGATTTATGAATGGTTACTGCATATGCTAAAGAAAGAGGAAACTGTTTTCTACGAACATACAAGTCTTTTACAAGCAAAAAACGAACAGCACAACGTCCAATCTGTTTTACCTCTTCAATCTGATCAAATTTAATCTTCAAAAATTCAATTCCATCTCTCTTCTCATAATTAACAAAATCAACAACTTTTCCCATTGCTCCATTTACTAAACCTCTTTCTACATCCAAATTACGCTGTAAAATTGCCCGACAGTTTACACATACATAAAAAGTCTTTTCTAAACCAGCAGTCTTAGATACAGACTCCTCCAAAGAATCCAATTTTAACTGTAATTTCTCTGAGAGAAGAATAGTAACTCCTTCGTGTTCCATTTTATCAATGGCTTCCATTTTCACTATTGGTTGTTTTCTAGTTTCAAAAGTTTTTGATTGAATGTAGAACACTCTTGCAGTGTTGGCATTAGGCAAACTATAGACTTCTTTTCTTCGATTTTTTTGTACATTATTTCAGGTGCAATGTTTTCATTTGGAAACAAGTTTGTTAGTAGCCGACTTTGTAAAGCTTCTTTACCATGTTTTGTCAAAACACCAATTCTTATATCTTGAAGAATTCTTCCATAATGTTAATCATTTGCTTGTCGCATATTCTTAATAAGTTCTTTATATTCAAAATGAGCCCAAATGTTAACATTTCCAATACTTCCCAAAGATTTCCTAGTGTCTTCATGGACAAGTGTTTTAAAAACAGGTTACCCTTTCACAGGAGTAAGTTGTAGTAGGTCGCCAAATACAATTACATGTTTTCCTCCAAATAGAACATCATAATCTGTTTTTAAAATCTGTTGCATTCTTAAATGTACAAAGGCAAGCATTAAGTTTGAGACCATGCTCACCTCATCAATGATTAGCAGTTTCATTTTCTTCAGTACTCTTGACACTTCATAGCAAGCTTCTCCAGATAGCTTGTGATATTCCAATTTATTTTCATGTTCAACTGGTAGCATGAGTAATCGATGTAAAGTAATCCCTTTAATGTTGTGTGCTGCTAATCCAGTTGGAGCTGTTACAACACAAGATAAATGACATCCACTAGTTTTGTGTAGATAACTGGTCAAAACTTTAATTAAAAAACTTTTTCCTGTTCCAGCTTACCACTAATGTACATTTGAATAGGTTTAAATGATGTACATTGGCATTCTTTTTTCTCATGTAGCAAACCATGCTGAATCTGTAGTGTCACTTGCTGATATATTTCTTTTTGTTCAATTTTTAGTTGTTCTTCCAACTTTCTCAAATCAATAATATCCTGTTGTGCTTGTTGCATTGTCATTTCTACTTCACTCATGGCTATTGCTGCTTCATTTTCAAAAATTGGTTGTCCTAGTGGATCTTGACTTAGTGGAGCAGAACTCTGACTAACTTGAGAACTGTCTCTAGCTATTTCAGCTGCAATAGTAGTTTCTTGTTCAATCTCTTCATTTAACATTTGTAGATAAGTAGGGAAAATTGTGCATTGAATATTATCTTTGCATGCATTAAAAGAATCTTCATAGCATTCGAACTCTCCAAGTAATTCCGCTTCACTACGCCAAGGCTTGAACAGTTGCAGTAGTGACTAAATAGAAAAATTCCCTTTTATCTGAAGTTTCGCAACTGAGTTTCCTGTGCTTAATAAGATTTCCTTTGGAATGTTTTACCAAACGTCCTTCACATCCAATTACTGCATATTTTTCTTCATTTATATTTTCTGAAACATTTCTCTTAAAGCTGTAATGTTGCAGTACTTCATACAGACATATGTTTTCAAGATGTGGACTTCTTCTAAGATAGTATGTATCCAACATATTCATTTTAACAATATGTGTACTTTCTGGTTCATTCAATGCTAAGTATTCAATTTCTTGTACAGATTTCAATACTCGATTTCGTGTTGCAGCAAGACCTAGACTTACCCAAATGATTCCTCTAGACTTTGAATATAAACTTGCAGAGGTCAACCGATCCGAACATTCGTACGATCCAATCTCTCGATGGGAAAGCATCTTCAAACTAAAGCTGTACAATTCGTTACTAAGAGTCTTCTCTTGTGAAATTTCTTCCCACATTTCTTTCAACCCAGTCTTTTCAGATTTGGTTATATATGACGTAACATAGCGAGCAACAGCAATCGAATTATCTGCAACATACTGTGATATCCATATTTGCATTCCACATCGTCAAAATCACTGGATTGTAGTCATTAATATACTTTGATTCTTCAGTTCTTTTTATGTTGTAAGTATTCTTCCGAGATTTTTGAGTTATAGTATGCCTTACTGCCGACATGAAACTGTTGACTCTTCCTTTTGAAATTACTGGACGTGGGAATCCAAAACGACATTTTGTATAAAATGTTCCCTTTGACTTGTATTTCCGTCGACAATATTTTCCACATCGATGACTTTGAAACCGTAAAACTTGCTGTCTCAAGTTGTTTTCTCCTCCTTCTTTTGGTATGGCACAGGTAACATATTCTTCAATGAAAGACAAAACACTTTCATCAGTATCAGTTCCAAACTTTGGTGCATTGTTGATCCATAACAGCACGTGAATATGAAGTGCACCTCTGGCTTGGTACTCCTTTCTCCAAAAGAAATCAATAACTTCTCCAAGAGGTGGATTATTTTTATTGCAGATAAAAGACATCATAGCTTGAAACTTATGATTAAAATATCTGCACACATTTACAGGATCCAAGGAACACAGTTCTCCAGCTGTCTTCAATTCAATATTTTTTACATTTGAATTTGCTTCTCGTAGAAATTCAAGTAAATCTTCCCATGCGTATTCAGCACAGCTAAGCGTAACAAACCATGTAGGGGTTCCTAAGTTCCTTAACATATATTTAAGTTCTCCGTGACGACGATACAAATACTCATTAGTTCCACGTTGACATGCCATCAAATTAATTAACTGAGATTCTAAATGATCATCTCTTTGTTCAACTTTGTCCAAAATTCCTTTGCAGAAATATGTGTAAGATGAACTCCTGTTTTTAATATGTGGTTCACTGCATATGAAAGTCCACACAAGTCACTTTCAAACAGAAGATGAAATAAATATGGAACACATTGACAAAATCTTGGATCCTCTGAGTACAATCTTGTTGTAAGCTATTCTGAAGCTGGAATCTGTACTGGTCGTTCATCATATCGTCCACCTTTTCCAGTAGGGAAGAGCTGTGGAAAACAACGAGCTTCTAAACTTTTTTCCCAAACACTCATGGGAGTTCCTTTCGCTTTCTTCATTTGGAATAATTCAATAGTGTTTCCAATCACTTCTTTTGAATGTAGAGGATGTATACTGTAATGTTCGTAAATTTCTTCACTCCTGGACTTGTCCACTTTTTCTATTTGGCCAGTTGAAATTTCTCTATCATCTTCTAAAGATATTTCTTCTTCTTCGACATATACATTTTTATAATAAATATTGTTTTGTATAAGATATAATGTAGCTTTTTGAAGTTTGGTGACATCTACTGACTCTTGCCAAATTTTCCGACTCTTTGTTGGTTGGTACATCATTAACTAGAATAACTACAGGTTCACTTTCCTCTCTCTCTACACCAACAGTTTCAATATTTTTCTTAAAATCTAAAGGTAAATACACAACTCTTCCTTTTAAACCTCTTTGTAAATCTGATGGAGGTAGCTTACCTGTTTTAGGCTCCATACGAACTATAGCCTGAAATGGGTGCACAGATTGAATAAGAATGGACTCATATGTATTGAAATCTACAAGTTCTGAAGGAATACCTACCAACTCTAGGTTATTATGTACAGCTCTAGCTGGCATTTTGTTCTCTTCTAATTTGTTGTAACAATATTTACAAATACGTTGATCACTACCCAACTCAAAACGACCTTCCACCAACAAATAAGCACCAAATTGCTCCCACTTATCATTGTTTTCCTTTTCACTTTTTAAATACACATCAACATTCCTAGTTTGACTTCTATAGTGAGTACGTCGACAACAAATACAAACATAGGGGGTCATTAGGATGGCGGGCGGAAGCACATCCGCGGTGCTGGCGGGGGCGGAAAATGCCCTTTTCCGCACTCCTGCAGCGGTCCTCCCGCCCGCCATATTACGATGGGCAAACATAGCCCATTTCCCGTCCGCTGCATAGCCAGGAGAACCGCCAGATTTTTGCGCCCGCCACCACGGCGGAGTGAGCCAATAGGGACTCACCGCCATGCGGAATGGCGTTCAGTCCGCCGTACAAATCACGATGCCGCAAACAGCCCATCACACCACAGCGGAGAATCCACCAACCCAGAGACGGCGGAAACACGACAGCGGAGCGCGAAACCATACTCACGGTCCCCTCTACCCGGTCCGGACCACAATGGATCCAGCCTTTCAAGCCATTCTGGTGCTGTACCTCCTCCACTACCAGCAAATAATGGACCATCGCGGACAACGCCGCAGGTACGCAATGACACAACTCCGCACATAACCACAACACACAACTCCTGTGCTGATATACGGTCCCTGTCCACATCAGACACTCTGGTGGGGACAGGAACACATCCCCAAGTGTACCCACACATGTCCCACCTGTCAGGAAATCACCCCTCCGCATCCGGGTCACAAATCAACCGCAAAATCACTGCAATGTCCCGGTCACGTCACCACAGCGGTGAAGACGTGGGAAAACATGTGCAAAATGTAGTAGGCAGGGCCGGCGCCAGGCATGGGCAGTCCACAAAGATTCACAGGGCTCCAACTCCACGCTTCCCACATTACGCTTCCCAAACCCATTTGGGGCACATGCTGTGTGCTCCCCCTGTGCCCCCCTGCACAATTCATCTCCTAGGTGTAGCCAGACCTTGCACCTCACACACCAAAGGACCAGGGCGCCTGTCTTGGAAGGTGGGGGTGAAGAGGAACACCCTGCACAGAAGCTCAGGGGCAGGACAACCCTCCTCCTCACACCTATCTCCCACTCATGTGAAGCAAACTGAGCCTAACTATAAAATGAAGACTCACACTGCATAAGAACATCCACTGAACTGTCCACACTGCCTGTCAAGTCACTCACAAACACCCCACACTGACACACAGCCACATACACACACCATAGGCCAGCAGCAATGTAGGACAATCAATGGGCCAGCCAAAAGTGAAGTGGACAGTGCTGGAAAACCATGTAGCAAGACACATAGCATCTGTACATCACATGCAAGAGAAGGAACATATCACAACACCCTTAGGTCATCAAATCAGACATGGGTGGCACAGTGAGTGAAATTAAATCAAACTGACCTCTGTGCAACAACTCAGGGACACATCAAGGCAAGCCATGCATAGTCACAGGAATGATAGGAAGTGTCTGAAGTCATACAGTGAGCAGCCACACATCTGTCTCAACTGACTTGACATGTGCACATCATCAGTATAACACACATGGCCCATTGTCACACTCCTTGACTGTCAAACACAACTAGGACCTTCACACATACCCATTCTCTACCCACCTCATACCTGCAGCACTCAACACCTGTGAGAAGCACACATAAAGGCCAAAATGTTGTCCTGTGAGTGCAATGACAACCAAACACACTCCCTGTGGTGCACCCAAAAACATCACACTAACACACAGGGATGCCTGAACCAATGCAGACACCAAAACAATAGCCAAACACAAAGCTCACAAACAACATACACAGAGGTACAACAAGCCCACACATGTTCAGGAAAACAGTGGAAAGGCAATGTGACCCTAGACAGAACAGGAATACACAACATTGTCACTCAGGACCAATGCACAGACACCATACCTCAACACAAACAAGAGGTGTATCATCAAAAATCTCCCATGAACACCAACTGGGATCAATGGGACAATCAGCTAACACAGACACAGACACCTCACCACTCATGAAGTGGACAAGGTGCCATATTGTACCAGAAGCATGCACATGCACAACCCTGAAAAGTGACAGGTCAAAAATAGGAGGACTAACCACCAATGTGCACTGAAAACAAGCCCAGCAACAAGAATCCCCTTGCTGCATGTGACAGACACACAAGTAATGCACACCACACCTGCAACACACATCTGAATGTATCACACAGCTAAAACAACCACTCACACACAACGTCATGCAAATAGGACATCACACACACATAGCAAAAGTCAGTACAAAGAGCCAACACAGGCCAAACACTGCATACATCCACAACAAAAACACAACAGATGCACAGACCAATCCATCACAATGCAAACTCAGCTGCACATCAGGGGGATGCACAACAAGCAAGTACAAGGCAACATACACTGACAACACTGCATGCACACCAAGCAGTGTGTGCACAACAACCAAAACAGTAGCACACCATGAACTCCCACAGCACAAACATAACATCACACTCAGGAAGTGTAGCACTACCTCAGCAAACACACATACAGCTTAGCCATCACCCGCAGATGCACAACTCAGGGACATCCAGGTGCAAACAACATGACCAGAGGACTGTGCTGCCCAAACATCTGCACTGCACATGAGCAACCATGACAGCAAACAAGTACAAGGAAATAACACATAACTAATTTGAAAACTGTCCTGAGTAGCACATTGGTCCTAGACACAGATCAGCCTCACACAGCATAGTGTCACACTATGAAGTGGTGGGGAGGCTCACACACTGGCAAGCCATGGGGTGGAAGACATGAGACTGAAGTGTTGTGTACTGCAGTAGTGGACAGGTGCGCAGTGTACAGTACACAAACACATAGAGGAGTCACTCACAATGTGTAGGCATCAGAAGCACATATGGGGGATGGCATGACTCCACAAACCACATACCATACTGGAGCCAAAAATGGGTCAAGTGATAGCAATGCATGAGAAAACTCACAAATATTGTCAGTGTGGCTGAGCAGTTCTGTACAGTGTGCACAAACAGTAACAAGACACATGGCTGATCAACAAAACACAACACAGACTTGCCTGTCACACACTCTGCATACTCACAACTGGCACCAACAACAAGTAGGTGTCCCCCAGGAGTGCAAGGATACAACAACACACTGCACACTGCCCAACCTACAACTCCCACATGTGCCCACAATCTGAAACACATGGCAGAGTATTGAAACAAACAGGCACTCAGCTTCTGTGTCATACATGTGTGCAGTTGGCATTGCAGGGACACACACACATCAACACTGACAACCAAACCACCCCTACACACTTCATGACCACACAAGTGCACACATCCAAATGTACCCATGTGACTAGGAAGACAGGCCATCACAAGATGACCATACATCAACACTGCTGCACACACATCAAGAAAGATCACACAGATATGAAGGACCCTGGCCAGCCTGCAAGTAATCCTGTGGATAGAATACACCTCTGTTCTGGAATTGCATCATAACATGACATGTGGACAATTTAGCAAACCTGACCATATGATGAGTATGATAATCATAGATCATCACAAACACCCATCATTGCACCCACAAACCTTAGAAGAAAGAAGAACGAAAGTGCCCCTCACCACTGCCAAACCCAGAAAAAGTAAAAGAAGCAATTGGCAATCTGAAGGTGGCATACAGAGCATTTAACACATGCAACCATACACATACCGAAAACACTTACATTTAGCAAGGACACTGACAAAGCAGACAACAGGAGTAAGTGTCTTTATTACATATCACCAAGATAGGCATCAAAAGTAGACAACAGCAAGGCCAGTGGCCAGTCCATAGTTCAAAGGAGGGACATGTGAACATGAGAACCTGCACAGGGAATGGGCATCCAGAGTTACTAACAGCAAGGCCAGTGGCCAGTCCATAGTTCAAAGTAGGTACATGTGTGCATGAGAACCTGCACAGGGAATGGGCATCCAGAGTTACAAACAGCAAGGCCAGTGGCCAGTCCATAGTTCAAAGTAGGTACATGTGTGCATGAGAACCTGCACAGGGAATGGGCATCCAAAGTTACAAACAGCAAGGCCAGTGACCAGTCCATAGTGCAAAGGAGGGACATGTGAACATGAGAACCTGCACAGGGAATGGGCATCCAAAGTTACAAACAGCAAGGCCAGTGGCCAGTCCATAGTTCAAAGGAGGGACATGTGTGCATGAGAACCTGCAGAGGGAATGTGTGACACCGTACACTGGCATGGGAATCACCACAGCTCTGAGGATACAGATGGGCAGTCCAGGCACCGCTGTGGGAGAGACGGCTTTGGGAGGGGGACTTTGCCTCAGACTTGGCTGTCAGTAGAACTGGGAGGTGGCTGATTGTCGGGGACCGTTGGAGGACCAGACCTGGGAGAGGGAGGAGCAGCTGAGGTAGAGGCATCAGTGGCTTTGTGAGCCGGAGGGCTGCTTGGACCGGGTGGCAGCGTGGCACAGGGAGGTGGAGAAATGCTGCTGTGAGACACAGTGTGTGAGGGAGAATGTGGAGGGCTGCCTTTCCACTTCTTGGGGATTCGATACTGATAAATTGTCTTGGTAGGAGTGTGAAGTGGGGCGGGCACAACAGCCTCACTCCCCACCAAAGGTGCTTCAGGTACAGGTGTTGGCCCTCCCTCTGGTGAACTGCTGGGTCTGGTGGTACGCTTGGCCTGGCCTTGCCTTTTCCCCTCCATCCCCTGTTGACCAGGTGAACCCCCCCCCCCAGTGCCCTCCTGTCCCAGCTTCACAGGGGTGTGGGTGGGAGTTGAGGTTGTGGGTGAACCTGCCTCAGAGATCCGTTTCTGCGGACTCTTTGCAGGCACCAGCTTCACAGCAGGCACAGCAACTTTTTGCCTGTCTGTGGGAGCAGGTTTTGGGATGGAAGTGTCCTTGGATTGGACTGATTTGGATGCATGTGAGCCTGAGGCCTGCTTCTTGGCTTGATGCCCCTGAGTGTCACCCGAAGGGCTTTTGGCTTTGCGTTCCTGTGTGACTTCTTTTTTTTGGGGGGAAGGTGTCTGCGCCCTGGCCCGCTTGGAGTGCTGCCGTGTTGTGCTTCGTGTGGAGTACTTTGAGCCTGAGGGCTGTGGTGTGTGGTCACTCTCATCAGATGTGGCCACTGGCAGGGTGGTTGCCGAAGGGACAGGAGCTGGACCCTGAGCCTGTGCCAGCTGAATGGCTGCCGTCACTGTGGAGGACAAAGACTGGACAGCCCTGTGTAGCCCACACACGTCAGAATGAATGCCCTCCATGAAGGCAACTACCTGTGCCAACTTCTTGTTATGATCAAGGAAGGCATTCAGTAAAGTAGTCTGACCCACACACAGCTGGCGCAAAAGCTCCACCGCCTCAACACTGAGGGCAGCAGGGGAGACAGGGGCAGGGGCAGCGGTGCCTGGGGGGAACGACACTCTATCCTTCTGACTGCTGCGGGCACGGGCAGCACTAGTGGAACTAGCCGGGAGGGTGGGCACTGCACGATGTGTGGTGGAAGAAGAGGCAGATTTCCCACTCCGTGTCCGCCAACATCGATGAGTCACCACTGGCGTCAGATGACGTTGAGGTTGGTGTTTCTGGGCGTGATTCATCAAGGGCACTCTGGTCCCCCTCAGAGGCGCTGGTCACATCAGTGTCAGTGAGCCCATGTGTTTCCGTCGAGCAAGATGCCTCATGCCCGGTGTCCGTACCCTTTCCTTCTGTGCCCTCTGTAGATGCTGCAAGAGACAGAGACGTAGGTTCAGTTTAGTGCCATACTCACTAACATCATATGCAACCAAAGCAAGCAACTCAAACATGATACCCCCATGTAGCACACCACCCTGTGCGGTCTGCATGTGCAAGCCTCATGCAAAAGTCAGAAGATGCATGGAAACAAGCATAGTTGGCATCAATGACCCATGTGACGTTCACACTGCCAAATAGCTGGCCAGTGCCTCCCAGTTACCTGACATCCTGATTCCTGTAAGCATGCCTACGTGCCTGTAGGTGAGATAGATGTACATTTCAACATGTTGTCACAGTCACATATGGAGTCACTTTAAGGGGACAACACAGATACTGACTCCAGGATGTCCTCATACCATGGCCATGAGCTACTGATGTCCACCATGTTGTGCTTTGAAGCGCAACGACCCTTGCAGTCGGCAGATGTGTAGTTCTCACAATTCCAAAGTCAGACACTGCACACATCGACGTAAGCACACTCAGATGAGGAACACAGCTGTTCACTCCCCGGTGATGTCTATGACACCCATAACGCAGCAGATGGCATGAGGCCACATCTTATCTTGCAATGTCACGGGCCATTATTTTGAACACATGAGAAAGTACATGTAGCAAAAATGCATGTCAGCTGCACTCAACACAGAGGCCACTTACAAGCCATTGCATCACTCTGGAAACATCACAGAGCTCAACACTGGCGCAGGGTTGGGATACATGCAGTCACTCACACCCAAAGTCACCCTTCGCAGAATACTCACCCCCAACTTGCTGCTGATGGGCCCTCAAACGTCCATCCAGGTCTGGCTGTGTCACAGCCAAGATACAGGCCATTAGTGGTGTCATGCTCCTGCGCGACAACTTTCCAGTCCGTGGGAGTAGCCCCAGCGTCATCTCTGCCACGTTTTTGCTCATCCGGCAGATGTCATCCCACCTCTTGTGACAGTGTGTGTGTCGTCGGTTGCAGACACCCAGAGCCCGCACTTTGCGTGCAATGGCCCTCCATAAGGCCTTACGCTGGCGGACTTTGAGCTGCAGGCATGGGAGACAAGAAGAGGCAGTTTCAGGGACACTGGGCCATGTTCCACTGTGTCTCAGGACAGGTGCATGCAAACACTTAGCACAGCTGTACAGAAAGGTTGATCAGAGGCCATACAACATGACACGTAGTACATTTGCATCAGATAATCGGATTGAAATGTATTTAGGTATGAGGGTGGACACAGGGCCTGGCCATCTCACACACATGCAGAATGGCAGCACACAAAGCAATGTGAAGAAGGCCCTCATCTGTGATGCAGCATGTGAGGGAGCAAGACATACATCATGTTGCAAATGATGTTTTGGGGAAGACTCACTGTGTCCAACACTACACACCCCTCAATGTCCTTGGCCTGTGAGTGGCTCACTGTGTCGTGGATGTCACATCTAGGGACATGATCTTACATTCTCACACCCTTCTTTCAAGGTCTGTCTTGTGCAATCATCAGGCCTAAGATAGCTCACTGAGAAACAGGGTGGCAGACAACACATATATCTCACACTGTCCATTTACTGATGGGTCTGTGTCAAATTGGGCAGTATCTGTGCAGGCCAGGGGGACTCACACTGAGGTTAAACCTGGCCCGTCTGAACAATCACATGCATGTACAATATGAGAGGTCAAACAGTGCCTACACATGCAAGTCAGTACACATTATTAAATCAATGGAAGGAGGATGTTTCAGAAGTACATCACTCTGATGTGTCATATGCGATTTTCCACCAAGAGTGTCACCCTCAGGCATTTCAATCTTATGCATAATGCTCACATATCCATGGTGACGATATGAAAAGTGTACACACATCCTTCAGTACCCTCTGGACGAAACACATTTGTGATGACCCAAATGAGCATGTGAAGAGCGAATGGACTCTGACATCCATTAGCACAGGCAATGTGTGTTCTGACTTCCACTTTCCAAACCAGCAGTGTCACTGTATGGCTGCAAAGACACTGCACGTCCCTCCCATCTTTCAGTGCAGCCATGGATCTGTGGTAATAAGGCTACACACCCCATTGCCATGAAGTCAGCATGCCAGGCAGTGTATCACACAAACCTGCACTCACAGGCACATACTACTGCAGAGCAACATCATGTGAGCACTCTTTGCACTCTCCAAATTTCACTCTGAGACACTTACCATTACATCAGGAGCACCATATAGCCTCCCGTAGTGTGTAAGCACCTCGTCCACCAGAACCTCCAGCTCCTCTGTGGTGAAGGGACGGGCCCTGATTTCTCAGTTCTCGCCATCACTGGGTCCAGGAGACAGGAACAGCAGCAGTTGGGGATGAAGAATGGCAGGCAGCAGTGTCTGGATGCAGTGGAAATGTGTGGCTCTCTCACAGACATATATAGCCCCCTGGGGTTGTTTCAATGATACTCAGCTGCTGCAATTGGTGGTCCAGGTCAGCTATTTTTCAAATGCAACCAATAACCGGCCCGCGGTAGCGGAGCACGCCTACCGCGATTTTCAAAAGTGCATTCAACTAGCACAATTGCGGTTCCCATTGGCTGAATGGGCATGGGCAATGGCGGTGTCACACCGCGGGGCCCAGGCGGTTGCTACCGCAATCGTGCATCTTACAATTGTATCCAATGACCGGCCCGCAGAAGCGGACCACGCCTACCGCGATTTTCAAAAGTGCATTCCACTAGCGCGATTACGGTTCCCATTGGCTGAATGGACATGGGCAATGGCGGTGTCACACTGCGGGGCCCAGGCAGTCGCTACCGCAATCGTGCATCTTACAATTGTATTCAATGACCGGCCCCGCGGTAGCGGAGCACGCCTACCGTGATTTTCAAAAGTGCATTCCACTAGCGCGATTGCGGTTCCCATTGGCTGAATGGGCATGGGCAATGGCGGTGTCACACCGCGGGGCCCAGGCGGTCGCTACCGCAATCGTGCATCTTACAATTGTATCCAATGACCGGCCCCGCGGTAGCGGAGCACGCCTACCGCGATTTTCAAAAGTGCATTCCACTAGCGCGATAGCGGTTCCCATTGGCTGAATGGGCATGGGCAATGGCGGTGTCACACCGCGGGGCCCAGGCGGTCGCTACCGCAATTGTGCATCTTACAATTGTATCCAATGACCGGCCCCGCGGTAGCGGAGCACGCCTACCGCGATTTTCAAAAGTGCATTCCACTAGCGCGATTGCGGTTCCCATTGACTGAATGGGCATGGGCAATGGCGGTGTCACACCGCTGGGCCCAGGCGGTCGCTACCCCGATTTGGCATCTTTACATTGGTGCCAATGACCGTGATTGCGGTGGCGGTGCATGCTTAGGGCACCTATGGACACATCATGCTGTAGCAATGGCAATGGGCAGTTCTCATTATTGAACACTCCACACCTACAATGAGTCATGCCACCAGATTGTTAAATTGAATGCTAGTGTGACATTCTACTCACTGATGTCTACACATGCCATGTCAGTGCACTGGAGTACATGCATTAGCATGTAGTCCCTCACATGTCACTGATGATGTTCTTGTGCATGTACACAGATCTGTTGTGTGATGGACTCCCAAATATGGGGACATGTCAATGTGTGAGATGGCTAAGCAACACACAGTGATGATGGACTGACTACTCAATATGCCTACTTCACTGTGTAGATTGCTGAACTCATGTTGATACTTGATCTTCATGCACACACTGTACTCATTGTGTCGTTAATGTGTGCCCTGTCCGACTCACGCAAGAAGGTGTGGCAGGTACAGAAGCTACGTAGGAGACAGCGGTGTTGGTGTTTCAGACATGTGGTGTGTCAAGTACTCTCAGGGCTGGTGACACAAGATGTCGGAATGTCCCATTTCACATTCACATAGTCTGAATCTGTCTCGGGTGCACTCAGTTCGTACATACTGATCACGTGTACAACTACTTAGGGTCAAGTTGTCTCTGCATGTGACTTGTGCTGTAAGCTGGTGTGTCAGGCCAGTCATCGTTGGCGCTGTGTCAGTCAAAATGTCAGATGTTGGACACATCTCATGGGTGAATTGAATTGACAAGTGTCCCCTTTTATCTCATGTAGGAGGCGACCAAATGTGCACCGGCCATTCACCTTGCTGGCGGACATGGAGGATGTGGACATCATCCGTAAGTTCCGGTTGGATCGGCAAAACCTCCAAGACCTATGTGCTCAGTTGGAGCCCAATCTGAGGCCTCGCAGGACATATCCAACTGCTGTGTCACCAACATGTAAGGTGATGGCGGCCCTGCATTTCTTCGCAACTGGTTCGTTCCAGTACACGGTGGCCAGCGCAGGTGGGATGTCGCAGGCAATGTTCAGCATGGTGCTACGGGATGTCCTGTCCGCTATGATGGTATACAAAGACACTTACATCCATTTTCCACGGAGACAGGAATTGCCAGCTGTGAAGGCTGATTTCTATGAAGTTGCCCACATCCCTAATGTAGTTGGTGCCATTGACTGCACCCATGTTGGACTGCTTCCGCCACAGGCACGGGAGCACATCTACAGGAATAGGAAGCATACCCATTCCATTAATGTACAGGTTGTATGCCAGGCAGATATGATCATCTCACATGTCTGTGCCAGATTCCCTGGCTCAGCCCACGACTCCTACATCCTGCGTAACAGCATCGTACCACAGATGATGGCAAATCTGCATCCTGACTGTGCGTGGCTTGTAGGTGAGTTAGCTGAGTCAAGTATTGTGCTGTATGTGTGACATGCTGTCCGCAGCTACAGTCATTTTACTAAATTGTTCTGTGTGTCTGGCACCTAGGTGACTCTGCATATCCCAACCGGCCCTGGTTGCTGAGCCCACTGCGGAATCCCAGGACCCCGGGTGAAGTCTGCTACAATGAGGCCCATGGGAGGACACGTCGTGTGGTGGAGCGGACTTTTGGGCTTCTCAAGTCTCGATTTCGGTGCATGGACAGGACCGGCGGTGCACTGATGTACTCTCCCCAAAAGGTGTGTCAGATCGTGGTAGCATGCTGCATGCTCCACAACCTTGCCCTGCGCAAAGAGATCCCCCTGATCCTGGATGATGATGAGCAGCAGATGCCCCCGCCTGCAAACCCACACATGTCCAGTGATGAGGATAGTGGAGAGGAGGAAGGTGTCGACCTGCGTCACCAGCTCATCAACCGCTACTTCCCTTGAAGGTGAGTGACATTGTACAACGGTGCCATTGTATGGTGTTTTTGTAGTTGTAGGAAATGCCTAGGGGAGCTATGTGACAGCTGCCTGTTGGGGCTGATGTTTCTGGGACAGGGTAGTTATGCACAGCTACATGATGTCTATGTCGATATCGTTGCTCATTGTAATGTGTGCAGATTTGAGTACCTTGATGACAAGTGTTGTGTAATGGGTGTGATGCCATCAACTGACAGGTGAATGTTGTTCTCTTGTGTTTTCCTAGGTCCCTTCAACCTCTCAATGCCTCGCAAGAATCAGTGCACCTGGTACATTATAATCTGAGTCAAGATTGTACATCCTGTGATAAACATGGAGCTGACACGAAAACATAGGTGTGCAAAGAGTGTTTATTCACAATAAGTACATGTGACAGGGAAGTGATTATTTGCCAATAGGTGGTAAGTGAATCAATGAGTTGTCAGTGATGGTAGACGAGACAATAGAGTAGTCACCACATTGATGTGGTGACACAGTCCAACAGAAGCTTGCCATCAACATGGCAGTGTGGGTAAGGATAGTCAACAAAGTCAATGGGAAGGTGAAGAGAGGTGCCATCATGGCTGGCTCTTTGACTGGCGTTTGGCTGGTGCTTTGCCACGTGATCCTCCCTTGTTTTTCCTCGGACGGCCCTTTGAGCGTTTGGCAGGGGGGCCTCTGCTGCGGGATCAGAGGTGTCTTAAGACACATCCTGTTCCAGCTCACACGTCTCTGTGGCCGCAGGTGAGGAGGTGGGACTGTCATCCTGCGGGCCACTGGAGGGAGGTTGAGCTGTCCTTTGGGCCGCAGGCCGGTCCCTCAGGACACCCACAAGCTGGCCCAAGAGGTCCACGATTTGGCCCATGCGCGTGTCTATGGACCTCAGCAGCAGGCGGAGCTCACGCGATTCTTCCAGAGCCTGGCCCGTGTGTCCCTGGGCTTGTTCGTATGCCCCAAGGACTCTGGCGATGTTAGCCAGGGCTTCGGTCCCAGTGTCCTGTTGATTTTGTCACCCAGTTGCCCTCCCACCTGCCCTGCTGTCCCGGACCTGTGGCATCACCACTCGACACACCCGCTGACTCTCCCTGTCTTCCTCAGATTGTGGGGTGGGGTGGGTATCCTCTGAGGCAGGGACAGTGTTGCAGGCAGAACTGGTGGTGGTGGTGGTAGTGGAGGCCGCACAAGTCGTTACAGCAGTGGTCAACACAGTTGTTGTTGCTGAGGTGGTGGTGGTGAGGACAGTGGGGGCCTGGGACCTGCTGCGCCCTGGCAGGCCAGATGGGCCAGCTTCTGTGTCCGCATCCGAGGAATTTAGGGAGTCTGCATCCGGGCCTCCATGTTCCGGGGGGGGAGACTGGCTCTGCAGGTTGGTGTTGTCATCTGCAGCAGTCAATTCTTGGTCACCTGTAGAACAGAAAAGAAATGGTCATTGAAGTGTACCCCACAAGCTTGGTGTTAGATGTTTGGATGTTACATGTTATACACCAAAACACACAAGATGATGGACGGAATGCTGCACATTGGCAAACATTCACCCCCAGTCACAGATCTGAGTTTAACCCATCGTTATTTTGCTTCACCACGCTACCCCAGTTCAGACATAGCCATATGCAAATCAGTCTTGACCCTGTGCCTCATGGGAACAGTCCAGACCGAACTGCCAAGCCATGTCTTCCCTGGACCGGAATCAAGCATCCTAGGACCGGTTTCAGGCTATCAGCCTTCATCAGCCAGGATAGCTTGACTCCAGTGGCGTAGTGAGCACGGGACCCACGTCTGGGCATACCCTTCCCACTTAGGGCGAAATGCAAAACACACAAGATGATGGACGGAATGCTGCACATTGGCAAACATTCACCCCCAGTCACTACGCCACTGGAGTCAAGCTATCCTGGCTGATGAAGGCTGATAGCCTGAAACCGGTCCTAGGATGCTTGATTCCAGTCCAGGGAAGACATGGCTTGGCAGTTCGGTCTGGACTGTTCCCATGAGGCACAGGGTCAAGACTGATTTGCATATGGCTATGTCTGAACTGGGGTGGCGTGGTGAAGCAAAATAACGATGGATTAAACCCAGATCTGTGACTGGGGGTGAATGTTTGCCAATGTGCAGCATTCCGTCCATCATCTTGTGTGTTTTACATGTTATACACCACACAGTTTACATTGAGATCACTTTGTATGGCTGCACGGTACTGAGCATCATGACATGATGTGTAGGTACCTACATTACTTGTCCATGGTGTGACATGTCAATAGATACCATGCTCCATGTACAGATTGTGTGATTACAAGGACATGTCATCTAACGACTAGCAGCACAACAACTTTTTGTGAGGCATCTTTGTTGTTGGTTCTGCATGGAAGACCTTCATTCTGGGCATGTACTAGCCATTGTTGTCTCATGCATCCCTCTGTCATATCATGTTCTTTGCTTTAATTTTGAAAATGAGCATGCTTGTTTTGTTTTCATATGGGCCTTGATGCTCGCCACCATGGCACTTACACATAGCATTCACTGCTGTGCATGATTGTGCCCTGAGTTACTTCAACATGTGATTTGGTGAGTCAAACTTTAATTTCTGTGACAGTTACATACGCTAAGCTGTCTGCACACTGGAAGTGGCTATTGGATCTATGCCAAGTTGGGTGGGATGTGAGGGCTGGTGTGGTCATATGGCTCCATGCTTTTTGAGAGGAATGGCAGGGTGCATGCACTGTCTACCTACCTGTTCTGTGACACAGTTGAGGGGAATTGCTGGCACATGTTTCTGGGTGTGGGGGAGTGCTCCATCTTGCTGAGCTGTGGGACAAGGGGGCCTGGTGGGAGTTGTAGTGCTGGCTTTCCACCCACAAACACCCCTCCCTGTTAAGATGGCTACCTACCTGTTAGGTGGAGGAGATCAATGCAATGGCTGCCACATGCTTCTGGGTGTGGGGGAGTGCTCCATCTTGCTGAGCTGTGGGACAAGGGGGCCTGGTGGGAGTTGTAGTGCTGGCTTCCCACCCACAAACACCCCTCCCTGCTAAGATGGCTACCTACCTGTTAGGTGGAGGTGATCAATGCAATGGCTGCCACATGCTTCTGGGTGTGGGGGAGTGCTCCATCTTGCTGAGCTGTGGGACAAGGGGGCCTGGTGGGAGTTGTAGTGCTGGCTTCCCACCCACAAACACCCCTCCCTGTTAAGATGGCTACCTACCTGTTAGGTGGAGGTGATCAATGCAATGGCTGCCACATGCTTCTGGGTGTGGGGGAGTGCTCCATCTTGCTGAGCTGTGGGACAAGGGGGCCTGGTGGGAGTTGTAGTGCTGGCTTTCCACCCACAAACACCCCTACCTGTTAAGATGGCTACCTACCTGTTAGGTGGAGGTGATCAATGCAATGGCTGCCACATGCTTCTGAGTGTGGAGGAGTGCTCCATCTTGCTGAGCTGTGGGACAAGGGGGCCTGGTGGGAGTTGTAGTGCTGGCTTCCCACCCGCAAACACCCCTCCCTGTTAAGATGGCTACCTACCTGTTAGGTGGAGGTGATCAATGCAATGGCTGCCACATGCTTCTGGGTGTGGGGGAGTGCTCCATCTTGCTGAGCTGTGGGACAAGGGGGCCTGGTGGGAGTTGTAGTGCTGGCTTTCCACCCTCAAACACCCCTCCCTGTTAAGATGGCTACCTACCTGTTAGGTGGAGGTGATCAATGCAATGGCTGCCACATGCTTCTGGGTGTGAGGGAGTGCCATCTTGCTGAGCTGTGGGACAAGGGGGCCTGGTGGGAGTTGTAGTGCTGGCTTTCCACCCTCAAACACCCCTCCCTGTTAAGATGGCTACCTACCTTTTAGGTGGAGGTGAACAATGCAATGGCTGCCACATGCTTCTGGGTGTGGGGGAATGCTCCATCTTGCTCAGCTGTGGGACAAAGGGGCCTGGTGGGAGTTGTAGTGCTGGCTGCCTGTACACATGCAACACTGGGAATGTTGCTAGCTACCTTTGGGGTGATTCAGAGGGAGTGAATGTTAGATCTGTGAGACGTGTTGGGGAGTGTGTGGTGCACATAGATGCATTTGGGCCTAGGAGGTGTAGCTTTGTGGTTATGCAAGATCAGTACATATCAGTGTGATGGTGGACATTTGTTGTTACTTACCAGCCTCCACTCCCCCGGGTATTCCTGTGAGACTCTCTGGATGCAGTATGGCAAGCACCTTCTCCTCCCATGCGGTGAATGTTCTTGGTGAAATGGGAGGGCCACCGCCAGTCCTCTGAGCCAGCTCACGGTTCTTGTTGTTCCTCTCTTTCACCTTTTTCTTGAGGTCATGCCACCGCTTCACGATCTCATTCTTGGTGCGTAGGACAGTCCCCACTGCATTTACCTTGCGAACTATCCTTTCCCACATTAGTGTTTTGGTGGCTAATGGTGTCTGTTGGACCATGCTTCCAAACAATTGTGGTTCTACTCTGATTACCTCGTCTACCATGACTGACAACTCATTGTCAGTGAATTTGGGCATTTTCTTCTGTGCCATGGTGTGTGGTGTGCAAAGGGGTTGAAAGTGCAGGTGTGAGAGTGGTGGTGGTGATGTAAGTGGTGTGTGTGTGTGTTGTTGTGCTGGTGAGTTGTGTGGTTTGCCTCTCCTTTGTGCTGTAGGCTTGGTTCCTTCAGTGGTGGAGTATTGCAAAGGATTGTGGTCAGGGAAGGGGCTGGTTTTATACTCAGCTATGTGGGTGTGTCAAAATGGTGTATTGATGTCAGGTGTGTTGTGTGGGTTGACCTGGGATTTGTGGTTTTTAACTTGGGGTGTATTAGGTTTTTTTGGGGGCTGCGCCAAGTTGCTGGGTACACTTGGTGGGCATGTTGTGTGCTTTTTTTGTTCGGCCGCTATGAATTTTCCGGAGCAGCCGCAGCGGTGGCTATATGGCTGCCCTTCCACCGGCTCTCCCATTTATCACTGGTTGCGATTGCGGCGGTCGGAAACAGCGGATTGTTCCGCTGTCACCTCAATGGTATCCTAATTCCACGTGCGGTCAATCCGCTGGCCGTGCTGCTGTTTGGGCTTTTTCCGCCGCGAATCCAACCGCTGTGGACGGATTTTCACCTGCTCTGCACGCTACCGGCGGTCTTTCCTGGCATCGTTCCGCTGCGGTCGGATTTTTCTGGCGGTTGATCTTAATCGGACCGCCGGTTTTACTGCGGGACATGCGGACGGTTGATTCCCGCTACCATGGCGGTCCGGGTGCTTTTCCGCCCCCCATCGTAATCAGCCCCATAGTTTGGTTTTTCACAACAAACTACCTTAAACTTTTTTATTTCTTCTGCAAACTTCTCAGTAGTACTATCTTCCACCTCTTCTTCAACACCTACACTTATGAAACTCTCACTTTCTTTACACTCCTCTTCATGACCAAAGAAACGAAACTGTATATCATCACAAACTTTTTTACATCCGATACTGAACCATGCAAAAGAGCAGTGTTTATTTCACTTAAAGATAATGCAGGACTTTTTACATAGTACAATCTTCTTACTAACTTCCGCATTTCTGAGTGATGTACTGCGAACATTCTCAAATGATGAAAAGTACTTTGACACACTTTTCTAGAAAGACAAGCCAGAGAATGACCCTGCAAGCCAGTATATTTTCTAACTTTACAAGGATCTAGTCCTTGCAACATCTTAATCTTCTGTTTAACACTTTTTTTTACCATACTCTTGTAAGAAATTTCATAAAATATCAATAGATTCCTGTCGTATACTACAAATACTACTACAATCCCACCTATACACTGGAGCTTGTGAACGTCTCCCTTGAACTTCTTCAGCTATTACTTCTTCCACATTTCTAGCAACCATCTTTTCTTTTTCAATATGACAACCGTTTTTAACCTCATAAGAACGACCACTGGTATCAACTGCGTGAACTAATGTATTTTGCTGAAAATAGCTTTCTTCATTAAAAAAAGGTTCACTACTAGAAGTGTGCTTCCATTCACCCAAAAGTTTTTTGCAAACGTTAGTTCTATTAACCAGTCTTTTTCTTTTACTTTTCTCCTTCATAAATAGCATTGTTTTATTCAATGTTTTCATTCTCTTCAATACTAATAAAAACAATCTTCTTTTCAATTCAAAAGCGTTCTCGACTACACTTTCAATCTGTTGTTTTTTCTTGTAAAATGCAGATTTTTAAAAATATTTTTTGCAATCTTTCAATAAATTTTGTAGTACTCTACCTTTATACATTTGTTCCCTAATGTCCTTATATTCTTTCATCCTTCTTTCAACATAGATTGTTTGCCCATCACCTGATTTTCCATTAATTTGTCCTTTTTCCATTTCCTTCTGCTTGGTTCTACAACTTTTCTTTCTGTTTTCCCCATTTTCAAAATTCATTACATTCCTTAAAAGTCTTTTAACAAATTCTTTAGTTCTCTTACCAGAAGACTTTTTCTTCAATGTCACATGTTGTACTTCATGTAATTTCTGCTTTTCTCTCTCCTTTAAATAGCACTGTTTTTTTGTTGTCTTTTCTTTTCAACTTTTCTTGTCATGCTGAATCTTTCTTAATAATAATGGAGAATATCTGAAAAAAATAAAAACTTTTTAAAAATTATTTAATATTATTAAAATAATTATATACAAATATTCTTATCTATTACTAGAGAAATACCTTCAATTTAAAAGGTACAAACATATGCATATATGGTTTTCGAATATGGTGAGACTTACACCTGAGACATGTTATAGGTTTTTATTTAGATTTGCCTAGGCCCAACACTCTGAGCATTACTAGAATGGTAAAGCAGCAGGACAAAAGTGGTGTTTAAGGAATGTTAGGAAATGGACTGCAACAGAGGTGCAGAAAGAAGCAAGAACAGTGCAGTAAGAAACAACAGAAGTACAGAAGAAGGGAAGAGATGTGCAGAAAGAGGCAAGAGCAGTGCAGAAAGAACCAATAAACGTGCAGGAAAACGGAAAAAGGGTGCAGAAAGAGGCACAAGGGGTGCAGAAAAAAGAAAGAGAAGTGCAAAAAGAAGCAACAGAGGTGCTGAAAGAGGCAAGAGGGATGCAGAAAAAGGAGAAAGAAATACAGAAAAAAGCAAAAGAGATGCAGAAAGAGGCAACAGGGGTGCAGAAAAAGGGAAGAGCAGTGCAGAAAGAACCAAGACATGTGCAGAAAGAGGCAAGAGAGGTGCAGAAAGAGGCAAGAGATATGCAGAAAAAGGGAAGAAAGAGGCAAGTGAAGTGCTGAAAGAGGAAAGAGGGTTGCAGAAAGAGGCAAGAAGGGTACAGAAAGAAGCAAGGAAAGTGCAGAAACAGGCAAGAGAAATGCACAAAGAGGCAAGAGAGGAGCAAAAAGAGGCAAGAGAGGTTTAGAAAGAAGCAAGAGAAGTGCAGAAAGAAGCAGAAGGGGTGCAGAAAGAAGCAAGTGAGGTGCAGAAAGAGGCAACAGAGGTGCAGAAAGACGCAAGAGAGGTGCAGAAATAAGCAAGAGAAGTGCAGAAAGAGGCAACAGAATTGCTGAAAGAAGCAACAGAGGTGTAGAAAGAAGCAAGAGAAGTGCAGAAAGAGGCAAGTGAGGTGCAGAAAGAAGCAAGAGCAGTGCAGAAAGAACCAACAGAGGTGCAAAAAGAGGCAAGAGGGGTGCAGAAAGAGGTAGGAGAGGTGCACAAGGAGGCAAGAGAGGTACAGAAAGAGGCAGGAGGGGTGCAGAAAGAAGGAAGAGAAGTACAGAAACAGGCAAGAGAATTGCTGAAAGAAGCAACAGAGGTGTACAAAGAAGCAATAGAAATACAGAAAGAGGCAAGTGAGGTGCAGAAAGAAGCAAAAGAAGTGCAGAAAGAAGGAACAGAGGTGCAGAAAGAGGCAAGAGGGGTGCAGAAAGAGGGAAGAGGGGTGTGAAAGAGACATGAGGGGTGCAGAAAGAAGCAACACAGGTGTACAAAGAAGCAAGAGGAGTGCAGAAAGAAGCAACAGAGGTGAAGAAAGAGGCAAGAGAAGTGCAGAAAGAGGTAAGTGAGGTGCAGAAAGAGGCAAGAGAGGTGCAGAAAGTGATAAGAGAACTGCAGAAAGAGGCAAGAGGGATGTAAAAAAGGGAACAAGAGTGCAGAAAGAAACAAACGAAGTGCAGAAAGAAGGAACACAGGAGCAAAAACAGGGAAGAGGGGTACAGAAACAGAGAAGAGGGGTGCAGAAAGAATCAAGAGATGTGCACAAAGAAAAAAAAGAAGTACACAAAGAAGAAACATAGGTGCAGAAAGAGGCAACAGGGGTGCAGAAAGAGGGAACAAGTGGGCAGACTGAGGCAAGAGAGGTGCAGAAAGAGGGAAGAGGGGTGCAGAAAAAGGCAAGAGGGATGCAGAAATTTGGAACAGAGGTGCAGGAAGAAGCCAAAGCAGTGCAGAAAGAACCAACAGAGGTGCAGAAAGAGGCAAGAGGGGTACAGAAAGAGGCAAGTGAAGTGCAGAACGAAGCAAAAGAGGTACAGAAAGAACCAACAGAGGTGGAAAAAGAGGCAAGAGGGGTACAGAAAGGGGTAGGAGAGGTGCACAAAGAGGGAAGAGGGGTACAGAAAGAGGCAGGAGGGGTGCAGAAAGAGGAAGAGAACTGCAGAAAGAAGCAACAGAGGTGCTGAAAGAGGCATGAAGGGTGCAGAAAGAGACAAGACAGATGAAGAAAGAAGTAACAAAGGTACAGAAAGAGGCAAGAGTGGTGCAGAAAGAGGAAAAAGAGATGTAGAAAGAGGCAAGATAGTTGCACAAAGAGGGAAGAGGGGTGCAGAAACAGGTAAAAGGGGTGCAGAAAGAAGCAAGTGAGGTGCAGAAATAGGCAAGAGAGGTGCAGAAAGAGGCAAGAGAGTTACAGAAAGAGGCAAGTGAGGTGCAGAAGGAGGCAAGAGAACTCCAGAAAGAGGCAACTGAGGTAAAGAAAGAAGCAAGTGAGGTGCAGAAAGAAGCAAGAGAAGTGCAGAAAGAAGCAACAGAAGTGCAGAAAGAGGGAAGAGGGGTGGAGAGAGAGGCAAGAGGGGTGCAAAAAGAAGCAAGTGAGGTGCAGGAAGAAGCAAGAGAAGTGCATAAAGAAACAACAGAGATGCAAAAAGGGGGAAGTGGGGTGGAGAAAGAGGCAAGATGGATACAGAAAGAAACAAGAGAGGTGCAGAAAGAAACAAAAGAAGTGCAGAAAGAAGGAACAGAGGTGCAGAAAGAGGCAAGAGGGGTGCAGAAAGAGGGAAGAGGGGTGTGAAAGAGACATGAGGGGTGCAGAAAGAAGCAACAGAGGTGTACAAAGAAGCAAGAGGACTGCAGAAAGAAGCAACAGAGGTGCAGAAAGAGGCAAGAGAGATGCTGAAAGTGATAAGAGAACAGCAGAAAGATGCAAGAGGGATGCAAAAAAGGGAACAAGAGTGCAGAAAGAAACAAAAGAAGTGCAGAAAGAAGGAACACAGGAGCAAAAACAGGGAAGAGGAGTGCAGAAACAGAGAAGAGGGGTGCAGAAAGAATCAAGAGATATGCACAAGGAAAAAAAAGTACACAAAGAAGGAACAGAGGTGCAGAAAGAGGCAATAGGAGTACAGAAAGAGGCAACAGGGGTGCAGAAAGAGTGAACAGGTGGGCAGACTGAGGCAAGAGAGGTACAGAAAGAGGGAAGAGGGGTGCAGAAAAAGGCAAGAAGGATGTACAAATTTGGAACAGATGTGCAGGAAGAAGCCAGAGCAGTGCAGAAAGAACCAACAGAGGTGCAGAAAGAGGCAAGAGGGGTACAAAAAGAGGCAAGTGAAATACAGAACGAAGCAAAAGAGGTGCACAAAAAACCAACAGAGGTGGAAAAAGAGGCAAGAGGGGTGCAGAAAGGGGAAGAGAGGTGCACAAAGAGGCAAGAGGGGTACAGAAACAGGCAGGAGGGGTGCAGAAAGAAGCAAGAGAGGTGCAGAAAGAAGCAAAAAAGTGCAGAAAGAAGCAACAGAGATGCAAAAAGGAGGAAGTGGGGTGGAGAAAGAGGCAAGAGGGATACAGAAAAAACAAGAGAGGTGCAGAAAGAAACAAAAAAAGTGCAGAAAGGGAACAGAGGTGCAGAAAGAGGCAAGAGGGGTACAGAAAGAGGGAAGAGGGGTGTGAAAGAGACATGAGGGGTGCATAAAGAAGCAACAGAGGTGTACAAAGAAGCAAGAGAAGTGCAGAAAGAAGCAACAGAGGTGCAGAAAGAGGCAAGAGAAGTGCAGAAAGAGGTAAGTGAGGTGCAGAAAGAGGCAAGAGAGGTGCAGAAAGTGAAGAGAACTGCAGAAAGAGGCAAGAGGGATGCAAAAAAGGGAACAAGAGTGCAGAAAGAAACAAAAGAAGTGCAGAAAGAAGGAACACAGGAGCAAAAACAGGGAAGAGGGGTGCAGAAACAGAGAAGTGGGTTGCAGAAAGAATCAAGAAATGTGCACAAAGAAAAAAAATAAGTACACAAAGAACGAACAGAGGTGCAGAAAGAGGCAATAGGAGAGCAGAAAGAGGCAACAGGGGTGCAGAAAGAGGGAACAGGTGGGCAGACTGAGGCAAGAGAGGTGCAAAAAGAGGGAAGAGGGGTGCAGAAAAAGGCAACAGGGATGCAGAAATTTGAAACAGAGGTGCAGGAAGAAGCCAAAGCAGTGCAGAAAGAACCAACAGAGGTGCAGAAAGAGGCAAGAGGGGTACAAAAAGAGGCAAGTGAAATACAGAGCGAAGCAAAAGAGGTGCACAAAGAACCAACAGAGGTGGAAAAAGAGGCAAGAGGGGTACAGAAAGGGGCAGGAGAGGTGCACAAAGAGGCAAGAGGGGTACAAAAACAGGCAGGAGGGGTGCAAAAAGAGAGAAGAGGGATGCAGAAAGAAGCAAGAGAGGTGCAGAAAGAAGCAAAAGAAGTGCAGAAAGAAGCAACAGAGATGCAAAAAGGAGGAAGTGGGGTGGAGAAAGAGGCAAGAGGGATACAGAAAAAAACAAGAGAGGTGCAGAAAGAAACAAAAGAAGTGCAGAAAGAAGGAACAGAGGTGCAGAAAGAGGCAAGAGGGGTGCAGAAAGAGGGAAGAGGGATGTGAAAGAGACATGAGGGCTGCAGAAATAAGCAACAGAGGTGTACAAAGAAGCAAGAGGTGTGCAGAGAGAAGCAACAGAGGTGCAGAAAGAAGCAAGAGAGGTGCAAAAAGAGAGAAGAGGGGTACAGAAAGAGGCATGAGGGGTGCAGAAAGAAGCAAGAGATGTGCAGAAAAAAACAAAAGAAGTGCAGAAAGAAGGAACAGAGGTGCAGAAAGGGGCAACAGGGATGCAGAAAGAGGGAAGAGGGTTGCAGAAAGATGCAAAAAGGGTGCAGAAAGAAGCGACAGGTGCAGGAAGGCACAAAACAAGTGCAGAAAGAAGGAACAGAGGTGCAGAGTCCATGGGTACTGCCTAAGTAATTGAAAGAGTGCATGGGTAATGCCTGGGTGATTGCATAACTGCAGGGGTAATGTCTGGGAGATTGGTGGAGTGCACGAGTAAAGTGTGGGTGATTGCATGAGTGCAGGGGTAATGTGTGGGAGGTTGTATGAGTGTAGTGGTAGTGCCTGGGTGATTGGAGGACTGCATAGATAGTTCCTGGGTGATTTTATAAGTGCATAGGTACTGGTTGGGTGATTGAAAGAGTACAGGCCTAGTGCCTGGTGATTTGAAGAATGCAAGGGTAGTGCCTGGGTCATTACATAAGTGCATGTGTACTAGCTGGATGATTTAAGAAGTGCTTTGGTAATGCCTGTCTAATTGTATGACTGCAGCGATAATGCCTTGGTGATTCCATGACTGCAGGGGTAATGCATGGGTAATTGTATGAGTGTAGGGGTAGTGTCTGAGTGAATGCATTAGTGCATGGGTAGTACCTGTGTGATTGTATAAGAACAAGAGCAGTGCCTGGGTGATTGGAGAAGTACTTGAATAGTGCCTAGGTGATTCCATAAGTGCATACGTAGTGCCTGAGTGATTTTATAAGTGCATGGATACTGGTTAAGTGATTGGAGGAGTGCACAGGTACTAACAGAGTGATTGGAGGAGTGCAAGGGTAGTGCCTGGGTGATTGAACTAGTGTATAGGTAATGTACTGGTGATTGCAAGAGTGCAGGGGTAATGTCTGGGGGATTAGAGGAGTACATACGTAATGCTTAGTGATTGCATGAGTGCAGGGGTAATGTCTGGGGGATTACAAGAGTACATAGGAAGTGCCTGAGTGATTTTATAAGAGCATGGGTACTGCCTCGGTGATTCAAGTAGTATTATGGTAGTGCAACATCCTGAGTAGTAGCAGAATACTGAAATTGCAGCGCAAAAGTGAGCTCTATGACATGGTGTACACTTTCGTACTGCAGCTTCACATTTCTGTAACTACTCAGCGTGTTAGGCGTACCCAAAATATAGCATCAAACCTACATATGAGTTTGTTATAAATCTCACTATATTCCTAAAAGCATGCATGCATATATGTCTACCTTTTGAAATCATCATCATATATAAAAGAAATAAACAAATGGACTGCACTTTACATTTAAAAGACACACCTATATTTCTGCAGTGTATTTCAAGTGTACCTTTCCCAGACTCATAGAAAGTAGCTTAATCAGTAATTCCTCTGCCAACATGTCTTAAAACTCACATTTATTCTGCAGCTTCACCATTCTACAAATATTGGGCCTACCCAAACATAAAACAGCAACCTATGACATGTCTCTATCATAACTCTAACCATATTACTAAAAGCATACATGCTTCTATCTGTACCTATTGTCAAAAGCATAACACATATCACAATACATGTGCAAGTAGAAACATAACCACACTTACAAGACCATAAAGGCCTTAAAACTTGACAGAGTACACTTCATATTTCAAACACACACCTAGATTTACGCAGCAAATTTAAAGTGAACTTCTACACAAACTCTTATAAAGTACCATAATCAATAATTCCTCTACCAACATATCTTAAACATAACTTTTCTACTACTGCCGCTTCACTATTCTACTACTAATCCGGTATTGAGCATAGGCAAGAGCAAAGCAACCCTTCACTTATCTTTGGTGAAAGTTTCCCCATATTTCTAAAATCATGTATGTATATATCTGTACCTTTTCCTAGTATCAACATATATACAAGAAACATACAAATAGATTGATTTGATTTGATTTGGATTTATACAGCGCATAGCTGCCCCAGCAACGGGGCGTCCCAGCGCTACCCAAGGTACAGGTGACTAAAAACCGCCCAGACAGAAGATGAAAGTTATGCCGGGAAAAGCCAGGTCTTTACGGCTTTACGGAACGCCAGATGATTCTGGAGCCCTCTGATGGAAATTGGAAGAGAGTTCCAGAGTTTAGCTGCCAAAACTTTAAAAGAGCGACCACCCGCTCTCGCTCTTAGGACTCGGGAGGTACATCCGAGTCCTTGATTGGCTGAGCGTAAGGAGCGACTCGGAACGTACAGTACTAGCAAAGCTGCTAGAACCGAAGGTGCTTGTTGGGTCATGATTTTATGAGCAACACACAGTGTCTTAAACTGAATTCTTTTTTCTCCGGGTAACCAGTGCAATTTAGGTAGGAGCTTGGACACTGAGCATGACTTTGGGAGTGCCAGCAAGGTGCGGGCTGCCGCGTTTTGAATTCTTTGAAGGCGCTAAATACAGGATTTATTGGCACCTAGATATAGGGAGTTGCCATAATCTAGCCTAGACAAGATCGTGGCCTATAGGATGGTTTGACGGATTTTAGGGTCAAAGAACCCCAATAAAGGTTTTAACCCCCTCAGGAGTCCAAAACAAGTCCCTGCAACTAATTTAGATTGAGTGTCAAAGGACAGGCCTCTATCGATCCAGAAGCCTAAGTTCTTGACCGCCTCTTTAGGCAATGGTGCGGGTTTTAATTTGTCTGGCCACCATTGCTCTGACCACATATCACTGTCTTTCCCAAGCAAAAGTATCTCCGACTTGCTTGCATTAAGCTGCAGGCAGTTTGTTGTCATCCAGTCGGCAATCACCTGCATATCTTCTTTAAATTTAACGAGGTTATTTTTGCACTCCTTAGAAAACGCAATGACCAATTGGGTGTCGTCGGCATAAGACACCAATGACAACCCTCTTCTTCTTGCTACCACAGCCAAGGGTTGTACGTAAATATTGAAGAGCATAGGGCTAAGTATCGAACCCTGAGGTACCCCATGTCTGATGGCGTGCTCCTGGGAGTGGTAGGGTGACACCGTGACCTGGAAAGATCTACCTTCCAGAAAAGAACGAAACCAGGCTAGGGCCAAACCTCCGACCCCAATCCCCTGTAGCCGCCGTATCAATAACTCATGGGAGACGGTGTCGAAGGCGGCACTTAAGTCAAGAAGAATTAAGGCCGCGGAGTTACCATCATCCAAGCTACTGCGAATCACTTCGATCACTGCCAGCAGAGCAGACTCGGTGCTGTGGCGAGATCTAAAGCCATTTTGTGAGGAGTCCAAGATTTCATTTTGCTCTACAAACTCAGTGAGAATATGGTTTACATGACATTCCGTAGCTTTAGCCAAGAAAGGCAGCTGAGAGATGGGGCGGTAATTGCCTGGCTACGAAGGTTCTAAAGATGATTTCTTTAGGAGAGGTATTACCTTAGCATGCTTCCAGGATGGAGGTACGGATGCAGACGACAGAGATAAATTGACCAGTTCTCTCGCCGCTGGTAGAACAGAGTTATGAAATTGGCGAATTTGGGCTGGTCTTAAGGGGTCAGCTGGAGAGCCTGATTTTATTTTCAAAAGCAGAGATTCAGCCTCAATGAGAGATAGGTGGGGAAAGGAACACAATGTTTTTTTTGTGGTAGGGCCACTATTCTCAGACCATTCCACCATATTGGTACTAGTAGTGACCGAAGGAAAGCTATTATAAATATTCTTTACCTTGCTCACAAAGTACTCGGCCAGTTCATCACACTGAGTGTTTGAGGTGATAGGTGAATCAACTTTCGAGTTGGAACATTTCATAGTCTTGAGAAGGAGAAAATCATTTTAGAGGGATTGTTACTGTTCGATATTTTACCAGCAATGTATTCTGCTCTGGACCAGCTTGGGTATGTTTTAATTGAGTCTCGATATTTGTTTTTTGCTTCTGTGTCGTAGGCGCGCCTCCAGGCCCGTTCAAGTTGTTTGCAGGTTTTTTTTGCTGTAATCAAAGAATCGTTAAACCAGGGATTGGACTGTCCTCTTTCTTTGTTAGGACTAAGTTTGGCCGGAATACAACTGTCAAGAGCTTGGATCAGCCAGTCCTGAAAAAGCATATCGGCTGATTCTATATCTGGTGGCAGCTGGGGTTTGTGACTAAGCAATAAATCCGTAAGTTGGTTGACATCTAACTTATACCACGGTCGTTTCAATGTTGACCGTGAGTGGTGCTGAGCTGGCTTGCCTAGCCAATAAAAAGAGAAAGGAACAAGGAAATGATCCGTCCAAGCCATGGGGATCGGGGGCACGACATTTATGGAGCCTAAGTTGGAAAATATAGGATCCAACAGGTGCCCTGCTATGTGGGTAGTATCAGAGACGCATTGGATCAGCTGGCAGGCCTCTAAGTCAGCTATAAAACTCAAAATGCCCGTCTTAAAATTGTCTTCAAGATGTAAATTAAGGTCTCCTAGAATGGTGAAGTTCGCTGCTTTACTGGCGAGAAGAATGGTCTTGTTCACCAATTCTTCCCTAAAAACTTTAGATGGCCCTGGTGGACGATAGATGAGCAATCCAGAGACTGTCAAATTATTGTTTAAGGTGATTTTAAATAGCGCGCTTTCGCACTCAGGGATGTCCTCTTTCTTAAAGCTACACAAATAAGGCTCCTTGTGGATTAGAGCAATACCACCACCTCTATTACCATTTCTATTAAGTTGTTTCATAATATACCCATTAGGAAGTGCCAGCCAGGATTCTGCAACGGAACCCTGCGTCAGCCATGTCTCGGTAAGAAACAATACGTCAGGAGATCTTTCTGTTAGTAAATCGAAGATCTCAGCATGATGCTTACCTAAGGACCTGCAATTCAGGCTAAGAAACCTGTACTCAGTGGAATTAAGGGAAAGTACGCCTGTCGCATCTGTCTTAATTTGAAAAGGACAGAGATTGCACTTAAAGAACCCAGCCATGGGAGACCAGGCGTGCTCTATGCACGTAGAGCATTCAGTTTTCAAAGACAAAAGCTCAGACAGGGAGTAAGATCGTAGAGCATTTAGGGGACGGGCGGGGTGGCTGGCGTCTGGCGACGTCCAGGCGCGGACGGGCGCAGACGGGCTTGCCTTAGGCGCGCCCGCTGCGCGTCCGCATCCGGTGTGTTTAAAATAGACGGTGGGCAACAACAGGCTCCTCCCGTCGTGTCTGATTGGCCAGTGGCAGCCAATCAGCGCAAAACACACTCCGTGATGCGGAAGCTCGAGAAAGCAAATTAAAACACAAAATGCAATGTGCAAACAAGGCAAGAGTCATTGGACGTGAATAAAAACAGTTAAAATAAGTTTAGCAGCATAAACAGAGTCTCAGCGGCGCAATATTCACTGAGCACTCAGTACAAGTACCTTTGGGGAGCGCGCGTCCGCATCCGGTGTGTTTAAAATAGACGGTGGGCAACAACAGGCTCCTCCCGTCGCGTCTGATTGGCCAGTGGCAGCCAATCAGCGCAAAACACACTCCGTGATGCGGAAGCTCGAGAAAGCAAATTAAAACACTAAATGCAATGTGCAAACAAGGCAAGAGTCATTGGGCGTGAATAAAAACAGTTAAAATAAGTTTAGCAGCATAAACAGAGTCTCAGCGGCGCAATATTCACTGAGCACTCAGCACAAGTACCAGATCTATACCTGTATTTTATAATTCTAACATATTCAGATTTATAACACATATGAAAATACATTTGCAAATACAGACATACCACAGTCACAAAACCAAGCAGATCTTAACACTTAAAAAGCTGTACTTCTCATTTCAAATAGACACCTAAAATAATGTGATATACTTCAACCATACCTTTCAAGAGACTCCTACAAAATACCCTAATCACTAATTCCTCTGCCAACATGTTTTACACCACTTTTTTGAGCTGCTGCTTCACCATTCTGCAACTACTTACACTATTGGACCTACACAAATATAAACTAGCAACCCTTCACAAGTCTCTGCTGTAAGTATCACCATATTCCTAAAAGCATGCATGCATATGTCTGTATCACAACACTATGCACACCTCAAAAATTCACAGAGAAAACTTCGAATTTCAAGCAAACACCAAAAAGTATGTGGCATATTTCAACTGTACCTCTCTAGAGAGTTATAAAAAGTACCCTAATCACTAATACCTTATCTCAACATCTTTTAAACCACACTTTTGTGCTGCATCTTCACCATTGTACTACTACTCACAGTCTTGACCCTACCACATAAAAAGCAACAACACCTCTTTGTTATACATCATACACCTTCAAATGTATAAGACATATAAAAATATATATACAAGTAGAGACTGGCTGGGTGATTGAAGGACTGCAGGGGTAGTTGCTGAGTAATTGAAAGAATGCAGGGGTAGTGCCTGGGTGAATGCATGAGAACAAGGATAGTGTCTGGGTAATTGGAGGAGTACTAGGGTAGTGCCTGGGTGATTGCAGAAGTGCATAGGTAGTACCTGAGTGATTTTATAAGTGCATGGGTACTGGCTAAGTGATTGGAAGAGTGCATAAATCTTGACAGGGTGATTGGAGGAGTGCAAGTGTAGTGCCTGGGTGATTGAATTAGTGTATAGCTAATGCATTAGTGATTACATGAGTGCAAGGGTAATGTCTGGGGAATTAGAGGAGTACATAGGTAATGCCTGGGTGATTGCATGAACGCTGAGGTAATGTCTGGGGGATTACAAAAGTACATAGGAAGTACTTGGTTGATTTTATAAGTTCATCAGTACTACATAGGAGATTGGAGTAGTATTGTGGTAGTGCCTCAGTGATTGGAGGAGTGTAAAGCTAATGTCTAGGTGATTTTATAAGTGTATGGGCACTAGCTGAGTGGTTACATAATTACAGGGATAGTGCCTGCATGATTGGAAGAGTGCAAAGATAGTGCCTGGATGATTATATAAGTGCATAGGTAGTGGCTGGATGATTGTAGGACTACAAGGGTAGTGGCTGGGTGATTGAAAGAGTACAGAGATAGTGCATGGGTCATTACATGAGAAAAAGGGTACTGCCTGGATGATTGGAGCACTACTATGGTAGTGCCTGGGTGATTTTATAAGCGCATGGGCACTTGCTAAGTGATTGGAGGACTACATAGATCCTCACAGGATGATTGGAGGAGTGCAAGTGTAGTGCCTGGGTGATTGAACTACTGTATAGCTAACGCATTAATGATTGCATGAATGCAGAAGTAATGTCTGGGGGATTAGACAAATACATAGGTCAGTCCTGGTGATCGCATGAGTGCAAAAGTAATGTCTGGGGGATTTCAGGAGTACATGGGAAGTGCCTGGGTGATTTTATAAGTGCATCCATTAGAATGCAGTGATTACAACGCACTACCTTTACAACGCAGCTGTTACAACGCGACTGCCTTTACATCTCATGCCTTTACAACGCAGCCATTACAACACATGTCACTACAACGCATACCATTACAATGCATACGATTACAACGCATGCCATTACAACGCATTATAAGGTAAGTAATGGAGAATTTTTAAGTTTTAAGGTGGGTATGGGTTTTGAGGTACATGGGTATAGTAATGCGTTGTAAATGTTTGCGTTGTAATGTCATACATTCCAACCTACTGGTGTCTCTACCATAATTCTAACGATATTCCTAAAAGCATGCATGCTTGTATCTGTACCTATTGCCAAAAGCATAACACATATCAGAATAGATATGCAAGTAGAAACATAACCACACTCACAAGACCATAAAGGCCTTAAAACTTGACAGAGTACACTTAGCATTTCAAACACACACCTAGATTTATGCGGCATAGTTCAAGTGAAGTTTTACACAGAGTATTATAAAGTACCATAATCACTAATTCCTCTCCCAACATATCTTAAACATCACTTTTCTACTGCTGCTGCTTCACTATTCTACTACTAATCAGGTATTGAGCATAGCTAACAGCAAAACAACCCTACAATTATCTTTCTTAAAAGTCTCCCCATATTTCTAAAAGCATGTATGCATATGTCTGTACCTTTTGCTACCAGCATCATATATAAAAGTAATATACAGATAAATGTATACCTGTGTTTTCTACATCTATCATCTTCAAATACATAACATGTACCATAATACATATGCAAGTAGAGACAAACCTCAGTCACAACACCATCCACAGCTTAAAACTTCACAGACTACACTTCAAATTTCAAACACACAGTGAAAATTATGTGGTATAATTGAAATGTACCTTTCCACAAACTCATACAAATTACTCTAATAAGTAATATTTCTCCAAACATATCTCAAACCTCACTTTTGTGCTGCTGCTTTACCATTCTACAACTACTTATAATGTTACACCTAGCCAAATACAAAGCAGGAACCCTTCACATGTCTCTGCTATAAGTCTCACCATATTCCTGAAAACATGCATGCATATGTCTGTATCACAACACTATGCACACCTCAAAAATTCACAGAGCAAACTTCGAATTTCAAGCAAACACCAAAAATGATGTGGCATATTTCAACTGTACCTCTCTAGAGAGTTATAAAAAGTACCCTAATCACTAATACCTTATCTCAACATCTTTTAAACCACACTTTTGTGCTGCATCTTCACAATTCTACTACTACTCACAGACTTGACCCTACCACATAAAAAACAACAACACGCCTTTGTTACACAACATACACCTTCAAATGTATAAGACATATAAAAATACATATACAAGTAGAGACTGGCTGGGTGATTGAAGGACTGCAGGGGTAGTGGCTGAGTAACTGAAAGAATGCAGGGGTAGTACCTGGGTGAATGCATGAGAACAAGGATAGTGCCTGGGTAATTGGAGGAGTACTAGGGTAGTGCCTGGGTGATTGCATAAGTGCATAGGTAGTACCTGAGTGCTTTTATAAGTGCATGGGTACTGGCTAAGTGATTGGAGGAGTGCATAGATCTTGACAGGGTGATTGAGGAAGTGCAAGGGTAGTGCCTGGGTGATTGAATTAGTGTATAGCTAAAGCATTAGTGATTACATGAGTGCAAGGGTAATGTCTGGGGAATTAGAGGAGTACATAGGTAATGCCTGGGTGATTGCATGAATGCAGAGGTAATGTCTGGGGGATTACAGAAGTACATAGGAAATGCTTGGTTGATTTTATAAGTGCATGAGTAGTACATAGGAGATTGGAGTAGTATTGTGGTAGTGCCTCGGTGATTGGAGGAGTGTAAAAATAATGTCTAGGTAATTTTATAAGTGCATGGGCACTGGCTGAGTGGTTACATAATTACAGGGATAGTGCCTCCATGATTGGAAGAGTGCAAAGGTAGTGCCTGGATGATTATATAAGTGCATAGGTAGTGGCTGGATGATTGTAGGACTACAAGGGTAGTGGCTGGGTGAGTGAAAGAGTACAGAGATAGTGCATGGGTCATTACATGAGAAACAGGGTACTGCCTGGATGATTGGAGCACACTATAGTAGTACCTGGGTGATTTTATAATTGCATGGGCACTGGCTAAGTGATTGGAGGACTACATAGGTCCTCACAGAATGATTGGAGGAGTGCAAGGGTAGTGCCTGGGTGATTGAATCAGTGTATAGCTAATGCTTTGGTGATTACATGAGTGCAGGGGTAATGTCTGGGGGATTACAGAAGTACATAGGAATTGCCTGGGTGATTGCATGAGTTCAGGGGTAATATCTGGGGGACTACAGCAGTACATAGAAAGTGCCTGGGTGATTTTATAAGTGTATGGATACTGCCTAGGTGATTAGAGTACTATTATGGTAGTGCCTCAGTGATTGAAGGAGTGTAAAGGTAGTGCCTGGGTAATTTTATAAGTGCATGGGCACTGGCTAAGTGATTGGAGGAGGGCATATATCCTGAGAGGGTAATTGGAGGAGTGCAAGGGTATTGCCTGGGTGATTGAACCAGTGTATAGCTAATGCATTGGTGATTGCATGAATTCAGAGGTAATATCTGGGGACTACAGGAGTACATAAAAAGTGCCTGGGTGTTTTATACATCTATCATCTTCAGACACATAACACATACCATAATACATGTGCAAGTACAAACACACCTTAGTCACAACACCATCCACAGCTCAAAACTTCACAGACTACACTTCAAATTTCAAACAGACACTGAAAATTATGCGGTATATATGAAATGTAGCTTTCCACACATCATACAAATTACTCTAATAAATAATATCTCTACAAATATATCTCAAACCTCACTTTTGTGTTGCTGCTTTACCGTTCTGCAACTACTTATAATGTTACACCTACCCAAATACAAAGCAGAAACCCTTCACATGTCTCTGCTATAAGTCTCACCATATTCCTGAAAACATGCATGCATATGTCTGTACCACAACACTATGCACACCTCAAAACTTCACAGAACAAACTTCCAATTTCAAGCAAACACCAAAATTTATGTGGCATATTTCAACTGTACCTCTCTAGAGACTTGTAAAAAGTAGCCTAATCACTAATACCTTATGTCAACATCTTTTAAACCACACTTTTGTGCTACATCTTCACCATTCTACTACTACTCACAGTCTTAAGCCTACCACATAAAAAGCAACAACACATCTTTGTTACACATGATGCACCTTCAAATGTATAAGACATATGAAAATACATATACAAATAGAGACATACTTCAGACACAAGTCCATGCACACCTTAAAACTTGACAGACTGCACTTCCAATTTCAAAGTGACACCTAAAATTATGCGAATACTACAAATGTACATATCCACACAATAAAACAAACTACCATAATCACTAATCCATCTTCCAATATACACATATTACTATACAGAATCTATTTCAAACAACATTTAAGTACAATAAAACAAACTACAATACACATCTCTACATTTAATTATATATTTCAAACACCACAGTTCTTGAATAATTTTTAAACTTTAAAAATAAAGCTAATACATAATACACCTGCCAAATTTATAACTCACCTTCCAAATCGATTTGTAGAATATGAAATATCAGAAACTCATAAAAGATTTTCTTATGCACACAATCAATGTAATGCACCTCTCTCAACAAGGTAAAACCAGTAATGGCAAACTTTCCCTCTCTTTCTCCACACAAATAAATGCAACTAACAAATCACTTTGCTTCCTACATAATTTCAAATTGTAAAACACATTTCTATTGGTTAGACATATTAACCCTTCCCAACTGACTTCTAAAAGTACCTAAACTGGTTCTGGAATTTTTTGGAGTCGCGACTCCACCGTGCACCAACGCGATGGAGCCGCGAATCCATACGGGAGTTCAGAAATATATTTCAAATAAAAATACCACTATTTTTTAAGAACACACCACTTCTAAAACTGACTTGGGAAATCTTACTTTAATACCATATCACTTATCTATAAATTACAATTCCATATTTTAAAACCACAGATAACATTCAACCCTTCCCCCATTCTGCTTAATGCCAGTTTCCATAGCAACAGTTCATGTAACATTCAACTGAACTGACAGGTCACAAGTTCACCATATTTTCAAGTTCAGCTCACAAGGTTACAAATGCAAACAGTAGGTGTGGTTGACATTTGAAAAAAATAACCGTATCCTATCTACTGTACCTTTCAAACATTTTTTACTAACCAATAAGAAACATGCTTTTTAAACAAAATAACATGCACCCTATTTTTGAGTGTACAATGTTCATAAACAGCCAATCATTTAACTACTTTTTAAAAAACAACATGTTCTCCACCATTTTAGATACCTCTCATTCTACCAACTGACTACCTGAGCTACAGACATCTTTTGATTACTTCCAGACATCCCTTCAAGATGCTCACAGTGTGGATTGTAGGGCACAGCTATGTTTTCTGGTGCAAAAGGTATGCTGAGCGCAGAGGTATTGCCAAAGACCTAGGTTTGGAAAATGTGGACATTAAATGGATTGCACAGAGGGGGTTAAAGTGGCACCAATTGTTGCCTTTGGTTAAAACCTTTTTGCATCTCCAACCCCCTGACCTCATGATTGTGCACTGTGGTGGCAATGACCTAGGCACATTGACTGGGGTAGGACTGGAAATGCTAATGAAGGACACCTTTGCACAATTGATGTTGCTTTTGCCTCAAACTGTCTTTGTATACTCTAACATATGCCAAAGACAGAAATGGAACTGGTCAAATCAATTCTGTCCACAGTTTGAGAAAGCTAGGAAGAATGTCAATAAAGCTGTTTCTGCATACCTCAGAGATCATAGAATGGGGTCTGTCTACAACAACAATCTATGTTTTGATATGGATGACATCTACAGAAGTGATGGAGTGCACTTCACAGATCAAGGGAACAGAGTTTTCCTCAACAACCTTAAGCTCTGCGTCCGCACTTACATTTAGCTTCAACAAAGTCAGAATGAAAAGAAGGGCTCTTTTTAGAGCCACCCTGTAACCCAACATATAATCTTACTTTTTTTTAAAACATACATACTCTTTTTTTTTATTTTGCCTGGATTCGCGAATCCATTGCGATTAGACGGGGTCCGCGCTGAGAGCCGCGTTGGAGTCGCGAATTCAAACTCGAAAGAAAAAAAAAATACTCCACTTCCATTATTCAAAAATCGCCCCGGGGACCCCATCCCCCAGGGCTCTACCGCTTTTTTTTTTTTTAAAGGGAGAAGGGCCGCGTGGCCCCCCTTCCCTTGGCCACTACTGGCCCCAGGGACCCCATTCCCCGGGGCCAGCCCTCCGGTTTTTTCCTTTTTAAAAAAAAAAAATTAAAGGGGAGGGGGGCCTAGTGGCCCCCCTCCCGTACCACTTCTGGCCCCGGGGACCCCATCCCCCAGGATCGGCCCTCAAGTTGGAGACCATGGGGGGAGCCCCAATGCCTCCACGGTCCCTGCCGGCTCCCCGCCTCCTGCGGGAGCCGGCATTGCTTTTGGGCAAGGGGAGCTGCTAACATGCAGCTCCCCTTGCTCAAAAGCAATACTGCTTTGCTTCGTTGAAGCGAGAGCAGATTTCCTGCTCTCGCTTCAACGAAGCAAAGCAGAGTTTGCAGTGGCAGGGCAGGAGCCGGCCCTGGGGGGTGGCGGTCCCCAGGGCCATCGAGTGCTCCAGGAGGGGGGCCGTGCGGCCCCCCTCCCAACTGATTAAAGCCCCGGGGAGGTGGTGGTCCCCGGGGCCGGGGGGCCGCAACGGACCCCCGCCCTTTATTGAAAATTGCCCCGGGGAGGTGGTGGTCCCCGGGGCTTGGGGGGGCCCGCAAGGCCCCCCCACACATAATTACAAATGCCCCAGGAGGTGGCGGTCCCCGGGGCTGCGGGGGGGCCACATGCCCCCTGCATACAATTAACTAAGCCCCGGGGAGGTGGCGGTCCCTGGGGTTGCGGGGGCTCCGCGGGACCTGGCCCACCCGGGGGCTCAAAGAAACAAAGCTCGGGACACCACTCTTCGTTTTTTTTGTTTTTTTCGACAGCATTCGCACATCCAGCGCGAATTCTGCCGATTTGTTTTTTTAAAACAAAATGCTTTTATTGGGCCTGGGGGTCTCTGTGGGACCCCCTGAGCAGGCCTAGGGGGTCAGGGTGTTTCTATCCTGCCCCCTTTTCTTGTTTTTTATCTTTGTTTTACCTTTTTCTTGTGACTCGGTTACCGAGTCGCAAGATGGCTGCCAACACTTCCTGGTTTGGAGTGTTCACAGCCAATCAGATTGAAGCTCGTGCTCGGGAGGATTTGCGGTTCCTCCTCGGTGCTCAGATATCGATAGTTTTATTTTTTGAATTTCTCAGGAACTACTGAACGGATTTACACCATTTAAAACAAGCATTGGAAATGCAATAGGTCTCGCATTTTTTAAGTTAGAGCTATTGGCATTGTAAATGGCAATGTCTGTTACCTACTAAGGGAGGATGGAGGGAGCAGTTGGTGTCGGAGTGCCAAAATGCTCTGTTGGAGAGTGACTGGCCAAAAGTAAACCAAACAAGCAGCGACTTTTAAAACAAGTTTTCAAAACACATAAATAAAAGGCATTGTCATTTACAATGCGAATAGCTCAAACTCTCGCAAAGCGAGACCTATTGCATTGCAAATGCTTGTTAATGTATACTATGTTGATAAACAACTGTTGTTGTGCTGATCTGTAAATTAGACAGACAGCATCACCATGTGGCAGACTGTCAACATCGCCGGTGTTGATAATTAAGTGCTGGTGCTAATCACCGGAAACCACCGGCTCAAATTAAGCACTCAAGCCCCACACACTTTAAATGTCTAACTGTTGCTCAGATGCATACTTTCAAGAACAATGCCGAGTTCATGGCTTCCAAATGTTGTGAGCTCATGGCTTCATATGTTTTATCTGACCATTTATTTTGAAACATTTGAGTCAGAACGATTCTTCCGCAAGCTTTCATGTGATCGCCGGTGCCGCGCTGCTGTAAGAGGCCTGTTAATAAATATATGAGCGGTGTCCAAGAAAAGCACTGAAAGGACAAAACCCCAGCACAGTCTTTGGGTTGAAAGGGTCAGCTGTTTCTGAAATTCACATTGACCCAGTGGAAAAAATAATAGTGGTCCATTGAATAGTGCCCTGTGAGTGGCTCTTTCTCGCCAGATGATGTACAGAATGACAACAGAGCAGAGTCATTCATCCCTGCTGGACACATAGGATGAGCTAACAAATCAGAGAAAACGCTCTGAAATGAAGTTACAAGCTTAACTGGCGCACTTCCCTTCGGAGTCTGCTCAGTCATTCCCCGGTCGAGGTCGATAACACAATGAACAGCAGATAAATTGGGTTTAAATATGGCTTATTGTGCCCAGAAGATCGCCACATTCTATACAATCAAGAAAAACTACCACTATCGCAGAACAGAAGTCAATCACAAGAGTTTAAAAATATTGTGTTGATTATCTTGGATCTAAACAGTTATTTAAAAAAAAAAGGGGTGCTTTTGTGGTTTAGAATTAATTCACTTTAATAAAAATACCACTCCTGATTAAGGCACGAGCCTCATGATTTTTTAAAGCAATAAAATGCTTTATTTTAGTTTTCTTCCAGTACAAACTTACTGCACTCCCATGAAAGTTGATGGGGATATTACATTCCTCTGATTTTTTTAATCTCCCTCTCATCTTTGTCGGAATGTTAGAAAGTTTTCAACGTGCTATGTAGATCAGGACATTTCAAAAGTAAATAACTTTGTGCAACATTTGGACAGTGGACCAATTGTCTACAGAAGGCACCACCCACTGGAAGTCACCAGACTTATATGTACCATCACCAATATCTATGTGCTAACTTTGATAATGCCCTCTGTCCAAGAGCACCACCCTTGACATCAAGGTAAATAAAACTTTTATGAAATCAAAGTTGCACCAAATGTCCAAAATGTGATCCATTTAGATCATTTCAAATAATGTCCAATCCATTCAGTAAGGCATAATCACGTTTCTTTATTGGTTTCTTTAAAAGGCTGTGGCCTTTTAAAGAAACCAATAAAGAAACGTGATTATGCCTTACTGAATGGATTGGACATTATTTGAAATGATCTAAATGGATCCTACCCCCCCCAAACACACGTCCCCTAAACATGCGCACACGCCATTCCATCTCTCTCCCTGTGTAGTCCAATTCTGAAATCCTAAAGCGAAATGATCGGGGGTCTGCGTCACGCGTCCTTCCACTCATTCCACACAGGAGCGCATTCTCGCATCGAGCCACAAAGCCTTAATTTCAGCAGTCACCTACAGTCTGGCAGCCAAGTCCAGGCCACCTTAAACTAGATGAGTGCCAGAGCGTGCGGGGAACACTACTCGAACTCCGACACCTCTGTACTCCCAGAAGTCAGGAATGGGACGGCAGGCACCCGAACTGGCTCCAACTCCTGAGGAAGAAGTATCAATCAGGGGAGGCGCAGCTGGCTGTGGTCTGCAAGCACACATACCTGGGCGGGGGTGTTGTCAACCCTCACACGCATGGGAGGGGGCGGGACCAAAGACAGCAAGGACATAGATCATAGAAATATCCAAAACGAGAGCGGCAGCGGGCAATCGAGCAATTGCGAATTTGGGGAGCCGCCCGCAATGAGACGCGCGGCCGCCATTTAAGTACGTGAATATGACACTAGATTTTTAAAATTAAGACAGCGCCCGCCTTGCGGGCGTTTGTGCAGGGGGGCGGGGTGGGGTTTGGAACGGAGCTATTTAAAATGTATAGTGCAACGCTCGGGTTAAAAAACAAAACAAAGGCACACGAAGGACGTAGAGGGGGAGGGAGGGGGAACAAAGGAGGACGCGTCTAAGCAGCTTTACGTGCAGGGAGCGTGTTTAAAAGAAATCCAAATGCAAAGAAGCAGCCGCCTAATGAAAACAAGGACAACAATGGAGGAGCGGGGGCGAGCGAGCGCGGCAGCCTGCTCAGCTGACCACACGCTCGTGCGTCATGGCCTTTTCCCCGCACGGCCGGCATATGTTTCCAATTATCGTGCACGCGTCTGGGCACGGTAATGGGAAACAGATGTCGGCCCTGCGCGCGTAACCGCCCGATAAAGGCCACGACGCACGAGCGTGTGGTCAGCTTTCGAAACCCCTTACTTAAAGTCTCGCCAGAGCAGCGCTTGCGCGCTACTCGAGGCTCGACCTAAAAAGGGCGCTTTCTGAACCAAGAGCTACCTTTTTGCCAAGTTTGGTGTAATTCCGTTCAGCAGTTCGGGCTGTAGCCGTGTCTAAAGTTCCTATGGAAATTAACATGGGGAAAACGCGTTTTGGGACCCCCTTTTTTCTCTGCCCCCGCTTGACAAATCACCCCGAAGCTTTCAAGACAGGAGCTGACCGGAACGCCTCATTAGTTTTGAAATTTTCGCGAAGATTCATCAAACGGTGCCAAAGATATTGGCAAATCAAAAAACGCTTTTCCTATGGAAACTAGGTCCTAACTATAACTACCTACTGGCGACCGCCAGTAGGTAATAATATATATATATATATATATATATATATATATATATATATATATATATATATATCCAAGCTCCAAAGTACCCAACGTACAAGGAGCACTCGAACGGCAACATGCTCATGAAGAGCCTTTATGGTATACAATCCGCCGGCACTCGAACGGTGCCTTCAATTGCCAAAGCCTCTGAAGAGAAGTGGGGACACTTCGAAACGCGTCAGGCATCCATGGCAAATTGAACTGCTTAAAGTTATCTTTGTGCCGGCGGATTGTATACCATAAAGGCTCTTCATGAGCATGTTGCCGTTCGAGTGCTCCTTGTACGTTGGGTACTTTGGAGCTTGGATATATATATATATATATATATATATATATATATATATACTTTTTTACATGGATGTGTGCTTTATTTTGATGAAAGACTTTGACAATGCTTTATCAGCTAAAAGCATCTATTTACACTGATGTCATGTTGTCTTCAAATTTCATTTCCTCTGTTATGTACCAATTTCAACTGCAAATATGCCATGCAATACTTCAATGCCCTAAATTGAGATTTATTTAAGTCCACAACATTAAGTGTTTAAACCTTCCTCTGGGAAGGCGGCCAGCTCTCTGCTAAACACACAAATCCAAAGGTTGCTATGGTGGTAATCTGCGCGAATGACGCGGTAATCTCTGTTTCAGGAAGATTCTTTGCCATAGGACCTGCAAAGAAGGGGGATATCAGCTGCAGCTCTTGAAAGTGAAGTATGATGAAGGATTTAATTTCATGGTAAATGAAATCTGAAAATCCATTTTCATTAATCCGGCTGCTTTGAGACAAATGATGGAACTCCAGACTAAGATGTCTGCTAGCAACTGACCACAGTAATGAAAAATAACAAAAGGTGCAGTCAAAGTATTGCTTTCTGGCTAAGTAACAAAGGTAGCATTAAGTTCAATGCTACAAATTGTCGGTGAAAATAAAAGATGTAAAGACCTCTGCTTGGGTCCCAGAAGGATGTATGTGTGGGGGGGGAATCATTTGGGAGTACTAACGCCCACATGGGTTTTCCCATCCCATTATATTTTTGTTGTTCCATAAGTATCAATAATATTAAGTGCAGGAACTAAACCCGGTTGTAAAATAATGCCTTTTTAGCTAACTAGGTTTTGCTGGAGTTCCTATCCTTTGAGTTCAGACAGAATAAATCTCAAGGAGACAGATTTGATTGTGAGCCGTGCACTCACTGACTCACTTACTCTGGTCTCTCACTCTCTTATTCCTTGCACTTTAAAAGAAACCTGGGGCTCCCCCTGCTGCAGTTGAGTAACAAAGGGCACTACCGAGGCAGACCCCACCTCTATCTGCCAGTATGTTGGAGTGTGCGAGTTTGAAACTTTTTTTCTCATGAGTTTTGCAAAGTTTCATCGAAAATGTTACACACAAGATAAAGGGGCATATTATCAAGGGCTTTATTGCCGCTTTAGCGGCACTTTTTGCCGCTAAAGCGGCGATAATTTTATCGCCCTATTAGCAAGCTGTCGCTAACAGGCGTTAGCGACAGCTTTCAGGCGTTAGAGGCCGCGTTTACCATCGCCTTGCATGTCAGCGATAATTATCGCTAATGACATGCAAGGAAGGCGTTCCCTACTAAAAGCGACTGAAAACAGTCGCTAATCCCACTACCCCCTATTAGCAAGGCAGGCGAAGCGATATAATAATTTGCGCTAAGCGCGTTTATCGCTAGATTCTAACACCTGCTAGTGAGGACGACTTACCTGTTTAAAGTATAGGAGGTGGATTCTAATGCTGAATCCACCTTAGCGTTAATGCGAGAATATCGCTGGTTTTCCAGCAATATTCTCGCTTTTTGCCGCTATCGCTGGAAATATTATCGCTATGGAGATAACCCTTACTAATAGGGTGTTATCTCAACGGTAATTTCCAGCGATAGGCGGCGTTAACAAAAAACGCGCTAAGCGCGGTTAGCGATAAATATCGCCAATCCTTGATAATATGCCCCAAAGTTTGTCACATTTTTATTTTCATTACCTTTGAGTTAAAATAGGGTCTTTGGTGATACTTCTGTCTAAAATAACCTCATATTACCAACAGGGATCTTCTGCATAAAAAATATGTCACAGGAAACCTTTTTGATTGGAAAGATGCAGGATTTATTCATGATAATATACAATTTCTTAACCATGCCCTTCACAAGTGGCTCTGAAGCCCACTAGAGTCACTCGCCAAGAAAGGCTACATAAAGTTAACACCCTTTGTAGGAGAAGCTTGCATGTTACCTGCTCCACAATGTGACCCAAATGCGGAAGTAGCATGATGAGTATATACCATGGCATTTTACCAATGCTCCCTGCCTCTCTGATGCACCCCATTATCTCTGACTGCTCGCACCCCACCTGGACCTTTTCGTCCCATCCTTTCTTCCCTGACTCTAAAACATAATCCCTGTTCTGAGTTTTGTTGCACTATTTATTTTTCGTTTTTTTGGAGTGGTGAAATCATGATCGGCTCCAAAAGCAGATATGGAAAGGGAGAGAGAGCAATGCTCATATTCATTTAAGGTCAGCAATACAGCTGTATTTAATACCTCTTTTTACTAATTCATTGGCAAAGTCAATAGGTCTGGGCTGGCATTAAAGTGCTAAAAGACATTTGTGCGTGCAACACATGGAAACAGCAATTGTGCATGACTGTATTTGTACGTGTTAGCATATTGAAGCCAGACCTACAGGCTTTCTAAATCCTTGTTGCACTAGCACCTCTCCCAAATTCTCTTGGCAGAAGGAAGGCCAGATGGGAGCTGTCAACTGGAGGGGAGGGTTCACTGGAGCAGGGAATACAAACTCAACTGGGTCCCAGCGCACCTGGTGGCATGCATGACACTGCTGAGCAGGAAGCATGTTCTGTGCTCGAGACATTTTGGGGGCCTGTTGATGCGGGGACACCTGGAGAAAGGAATGGTGATAACTCATGTCAACAATATTAATATTTAACTTAGCTCGCTTCACTTAGCATTTTTTTTTGAGTTCAAAATATTTTATTGAATTTTCATAATAAACAAGTAACAGACATTACAGAAAATAATATTCTAAATCGAAAATACCTAGTTATAGTAAGAAAGATAAACAGGCATATCAATTGAATTACATTAGGTAAGATAAAATAATTATTCTTAGGGAACATAAAAAGGAGAGGAAGGAAAGGGATCAATAATGATTCAAATTACATTGTCTATAAATAGAGCTACAATATGAATCAGTAAATATACTATATGATCAATAAAAAGCTAAATTAGTTATACATAAACCGTTTAAGAAGATATATATACATCAACAGGAATCCAAAAAGCATGAAAAGAGTTGGAGTTATGGTTGAGCCCAGTCAAGGACAATTGAGCTCCTTTTCTTGTAAAAATAACCCATGACCACCAAGCATGTACTGATAATAGCGAGACATCTTTCCAGCAAAATGTAATAGATTTCAAAGCAGCTGATATTAGGAAATTAAAAAGTTTACCTTCTAAGTCATTTAAACTATGTGAAAGAAGAGCAGATTTGCAAATTAACATATTGTAAGAAACATCCTCATGAATATTTAATATCTTTTTTATAATATCCCAAACATCAGTCCAAAATTTTAAAATTAAAGGGCATTTAAAAAGCATATGCTGTAATGTACCAGGGTGTGATTTACAGTGCCAACAAGAAGCAGATTGAAGAAGTTTAGCTTGGAAGAGACGTAATGGAGTCCATAAACAATTAAATAAGATATATGAGTTGGTTTGATAAAGTGAAACAGGCAGCCAACCAGAAATACTATTAAGCCAAATATCCTTCCATATATCAATGGATAGTGAAAGTGAAAGTTCATTATTCCAAAATACTGAAAGCAAAGTAATGTTGCTGCCTAGAGAATTAGATAATTTTTTATATAAAATAGAAACACCATGTGCTGAAGTAGAGACAGTTTGAATGTAAATTGATAAATCAGCTTTAACATTAGAGGGAATATCTTGAGGAAAAGAATCTAAAATGGAATTACATAAATGTTCATATTTAGAAAAATCAGCTTGAGGTAAATTAAATCTTGTTCGTAAAGACTCAAATGATAAAAAAGCATTGTTTGAATATATATCTTTAAGATAAAAAATACCAGCATTAATCCATGAATACCAGTAACTAACATTCCTATTCAGCTTGATAACATTGCTATACCATAGTGACATGTCTTCAGTAATAGACATAGGAGATAGAAAAATTGAATCTATATCATTAAAAATCATTTTAGTGGACTTTAGTATAACGGATTTATGCAAAACTGATGACCTATTAGACATAGTTAACAAAGTGGGGAGTGGAAATGGATTTACCAATGATTTCTCAATATCAAGCCAAATAGGAGAATTGTTTAAACAGGATTGATCAAACCATATGGAACTTTGCTTTAAAATAAAGGCTTTGTGGTAGAGGAAAAAGTCTGGTAATCCAAACCCAGCATTACATTTAGGCATTTTTAATTTTTTATAACTGATACGGGGCGGTTTACAGTTCCAAAGAAATCTGGATAAAATTCTATCAACATCTTTGTAAAACTTTAGTGAAAATTGAGTAGGAATCATGGCGAGGGTGTAGAAAATTTTTGGAGCAATTGTCATTTTAACGGAATCCATTCTACCCCACCATGAAAGATGTAATGAAGACCATTTAGACACTTTATCTTTTATATAATTTAAAATAAAGTTACAGTTAAATGTTATTGTTGATTTTATAGAGGATGAGAATAAAATCCCAAGGTATTTCAATTTATCCTTTTGCCAAATAATATCAGTCATAGGTATCATATCAGGGGTACAGTAAATGTTCAAGGGAAAAAATTCAGTTTTGTTAGTATTTAATTTATATCCAGAGACTGTAGAATATTTTTTGATAATCTCTAATAGGGAAGGGAATGAGATTATAGGGTCACTAATAAATAGGAGTACATCATCTGCATAAGCTAAAGTTTTTATAGTAACATCTTTAATATTAATTCCTTTAATATCATCACATTTTCGTATAGCATTGAGAAATGGTTCAATACCAATAAGGAATAAAAGTGGGGAAAGAGGACAACCTTGTCTTGTACCTCTAAAAAGTGAAAATTGATTTGAGATTTGGCCATTGATAAATAAACGAGCAGTAGGGGCATAATACAGAGCAGAAATCATGCGAATAAATGCCTCACCAAAATTAAATGACAATAAGGTATTAAATAAGAATTGCCAATGAATTTTATCAAAAGCTTTCTCAGCGTCTAAGGCCAGTATTCCTGAAGGTAAAGTTAAATTGGGAGCTTGTTCAATAACATGTAGCAAGGCTCTTGTATTGTTTGCAGAGTACCTGTTTTTCATAAAGCCAGATTGATCTGAGTGTATAATAGAATGCATTACAGGAGCTAATCTAGATGCCAATATTTTAGCATATAATTTACAATCTTGATTAATTAGAGATATAGGCCGGTAATTTGACACAATGGTGGGGTCTTTATCTGGCTTGGGAAGCACGACAATTAAAGCCTCAGTAAAAGAGCCTGAAGTAATTCCTGAAGAACCAAAAGAGGTAAAAAGTTGAAATAAAAAGGGCAAAAGTTGTACTTGAAATTCCTTATAAAACTCAGCCGAGATACCATCTGGACCAGGAGACTTATTTTTTTTAAGAGATTTTATGGCTAACAAAATTTCATCTGTAGTGATGGGAGAATCTAACCCTATTTTATCTGATTGAGAGATGCTGGATAAACCACATGTAGTTAAAAAGGAATCAATTAAAGAGGCATCCTGAAAATCAGGCTTGTTATATAGATTCGAGTAAAAATCCAGAAATTCATTAACAATATCATTGTGAGATAAAGCAATTTTGCCACTAGGTCCATGAATAGAGTTTATTTGAGATTTGCTCTTTTTTATACGTAAATAATTGGCTAGGAGTTTCCCAGATCTATTGGCATTAAAACGAAATTTGGCTTTAGAGTTAGAAATCTGAATGCCAGCTCTTCTGCTAAGTATTGAATTAAATTCATACCGAAGCTTTTGCAGTTTAAGTCTATATTGAGGATCATTAGACGTTATGAAAAGTCTCTCAAATTTCGCAATTTGTTTTTCTATATTTTTAATATTACTATTGAAGGATTTATTTTCATAAGCCATGATGGAAATAGTTACACCTCTAAGGTATGCTTTAAAAGCATCCCATCTATTAACCATAGAAGTGGTACCTTCAGGATTAAGTAGGAAATAATCTTGAATTGCAGTTAAGAGTTTTGGTTTATTACGTTCATTAAGAACAATATCAGTATTCATTCGCCATCTGGATTTATTTGTAAAAGATGAATTCAAATTCAAAACAAAAGAAATTAAAGCATGATCAGAGATATCAATGTTGCCAATGTTGGGAGAACTCACGGATTGAATTAATTGTCTAGAGACCAATAAATAATCAATTCTAGAATGAGAATTATGAGGGTTTGAAAAGAATGTAAAACTTTTTTCTGTAGGGAAATGTAGGCGCCATATATCAACTAATTTAGTGGTTTGAATAAATAATCTGAAAGCATGAAAAACCTTAGGAGGGTGAAATTTAGTACAGGATAATCTATCTAATAGAGGATCAGCTATGACATTAAAATCGCCTCCTACAATTAACGGAGCTGTACCCAATTTCAAGACCTCAGTAGTAAGGTTAGACCAAAAAAGAGGGTCATCCGCCGTAGGGCCGTAAACATTGAGTAAAAAGATGACTGAATCATGTATTTTAATTTTAACTATAATATATCTCCCCTCAGCATCTGAAGTTTTATTCAGAATTTGGCAGTGTAGTTTTTTTGCAAAAAGATAGCAACCCCATTTTTTTTTCCATTAGCAGGAGATGAAACAATAGTATCAACCCATTTTTTCTTCATATAATCTAAGATTTTATCATCTATATGAGTCTCCTGAATAAAACAAATATCAGCCTTGCAACTACCTAGATAATCTAAAATTTTTGTGCGTTTAACTGGATGACGCAAACCTTTAACATTTAATGAAACTACTTTAATATTATGTAAGCTAGCCATAATGAGAGAGAGAAAGAAAAAGGATAAAGAGGAGGATAGTGAAAAATACAAAGAGGTTGTAAGAAAGTAGTAGCTCTAGAACATGGAAGATGAAAGGGAAAAAATAAAACATGGAAAAAAAGACAAACAGAATACATTAATATCAGGAGTGAAACGCACACATGCTCAACAAGCATGACCGATACCGTTGGAGCCCGATGAAGAATAACTCAGTAATTTGTCAAAAAGTACATGACTGGAAACAGTCAAGTAGTATATTCATGAGTATCCATTAAAGGCTGTGACTGTAGATCCAGAAATTGTTTCAGTTCTTGAGGACGCTGAAAGGATTTCGAAAAGTTATCTTTCCAAATACGCATTGTTGAGGGATCAAAAAGACCATACTTGAAACCAAGACTTCTTAATTGAGGACGAAGAGCAGTGAATTCTTTGCGAACAGAAACAGTCTCTTTGGCGAAATCTTGATGGATAAATATTTTATTCCCATTGACCATCAACGAAGGAATTTCTCTTGCTGCTTTCCTAATCAAAACCAAATGGTGATGACGGAGAACTTTAAAGATCATTTGTCGAGGTTTGGTGTGTTGAGGGTTGCGGTGAGAAGGAATCCTGTGAGCCTTATCAATTTCAAATTTTTCTGGAAAACTGATTTTCAACAGGCCAGGAATCAAAGTTTCCAGATATAATCTGCAGTTGGCCCCTTCAACATCTTCTGGTAGATTGAAAATGCGTAGATTATATTGTCTATTGCGGTTTTCCATATCTAAAAGGAGTGTAGACATGGGTGATATTTTCGCCATAAGTGGAGTAAAAGCATCTATTTTAACCTTATTATCCTGTATCTTAATTGAGTTGTCAGAAATTTTCATTGATAAGCAAGCCATTTCTTTGCGTACATTTTTAATCTCTGACGCAATGGTATCGGTATTAACACGAAGTGCTTGAATTTCTTCTAAAATTAAAGATAAGGAAGGTTCAGATGATTCCACCGCTTTTGATTTGATAGGTGGAGGTGAAACCTGCTGTCTCCTTTTATTATGTAGAGAATTTTTATTTTCCATTTTGACGTAAAAAGGAACCAATTTGTAGTTAAATATAATGTTTGTAGGAAGGTATAATAATCTTGGTGTTCAAATCCTTCAAAAAACTGGTGCAGCAGCTAAAATGGTCTGTGGGAGTGGCTAGGCCCAAGCCAGGCCCTTTCTTAGGTGCTTACTCCGCCCCCCTGACAGACAAGCCTGGCAGTACCTGAAGGCAGACTGGGAGCAGGAGCCTTATTGAAGAAAACACCACTTCCGTCGTCCAGAGGCACTAAAAAACGACCCACAGCACAGGTACCAGCTTTACTGCTTCAGCGACCTCTTTATAGCCATATTCTGACTAAAATTTCGTCGTTTTTTACGAAAAACGGGCGAAAACGCGGAGGAGCTCACCGGGAGGCGGCCATCTTGTTTTGCGCGCTCGCGCGAGTGACGCTTCACTTAGCATTTTTGCATAGCAGGCCTCTGCCAATCGCGTGGCCTGAAGACCTGCTGTTCTGACACTACTGTTAGGCTGTCTGGGGTCAGGATGCGGACTCAGTGAGGACAGCGTCCTTAATGTGAGATGTTGAAACATGTGAGAAATGATTCACACATTATCAAAGAAGTAGTATAAAAATAAGTTTACCTGTGGTTCCTCTAAAATCTTTATTTTCAAAATGTTCCGTCAAGCTCCAAGAAGAAAACAACCATTTAGGAGGCAGCCTGATGAGTTATGGAACAATAGTGAATACCACAGTAAAACATGGCAATGGCCCAGACCACAAGCCACTCACGTCCTGAGACCTGCCCTCCCCTAACATTGACCAGTGCATAGTGTAAGCTGATACCAACCTATGGGGAAACAGGGGAAGAGAAAGAGAAAAAAGAGAGGAGAGGGACAAACACAGCAGTCTGCTCTTACTCCTCCAAACAAGCACCCATCTATCTTCAGTGAGATCAGCAGGCTTCAGCTTCAGTACCTGGGCAGAGAAAAGAACAGAGGTCTATGTCTAGAACGCCCAACACATGAATTAAAATAATAAATTAATATCCCACTGTACTTGCCATCTTCCCATAGAGAGGTGGTGAACATAGGTAAGTGCCCTCAAGGTTGGTAGAAGACAAGGGGGACTGGAATGGAAGCAGTTTCTGAAGCACAGCAGGATAATGAAGGACATCAAGGAGAGCACACAAGAAACCTGAGGAACCAGACAGTGTGACTGAACAATATCCCAAATGCCTGGAAAGCACCTGTAAGCCACTGTCATGACCCGGAAGTGGATCCTCATGAAGAGATTGAACACCTTGACCCAGCTGTATTTGTACCGCTGTTTATCTTCTCTACCGCCCCAGGCTTATGTCCTATGAAAAGTTCACCACCACAACCCTAGACCCTTTTGTTCTCCATAGTGTTGACATTGAGTTGAGTGACAATCCTTCCCGGCATTGCCCCAACAGCCCAGACAGAAGAAATTCTTTCAGGTTAATTTTTTAACAGAGTCAAAAAGTAGTGCTCATCTGGATTGAACAAGGGGTAAGTAAAATGTTTATGGATGATGTCCCTTTCACTATCTTCTGAGACAGCTCATATATGTGGGGGTGGGTGGTTGGAAGTGACAAACGACGGAATAGGAAGCTAGCCTGGCTGATGAGGGGTGATGCCCCGAAACCGGTCCCAGGATGCTTGTTTCCGGTCCAGGGAGGACCTGGCTTGGCAGTACGGGCTGGACTGTTCCCATGAGGCACAGGGTCAAGACTGATTTGCATATGGCTGGGTCCAAACTGGGGTGGCATGGTGAGCAAAAGAACGATGGATTTAACCCAGATCTCTTGACTGGGGGTGAATGTTTGATTTGCTCTGCATTCCGTCAATCATCTGTGTGTCTTTTGGTATCTATTTGTTGGCCTTAGTATTCTGAGCACTTTACCACTGATGATGATGATGATCATGAAGGATTTATAAAGCGCAACAAATACCCTGGGGTGTCTAGGCGCTGCCTTTAATATATACAGGTTAGGACGGACTAAGGTGTAGAACTAAGCCTTAAACAACAAAGTTTTAAGGCCCTTTCTAAATTTTGGTAGGCTGGACTCTTTTTTTATGGTGGTTGGCAGAGAGTTCCATAGGCTGGCAGTTGTGGCCGTGAAACTCTTACCGCCCCACCTAAGCCTGCTGACTCTAGGAACAATTAAGTTTACATGTTCAGCAGATCTAAGGAGTCTCGCAGGAGTATATGACTAAACATTTCGCCAGCTGCATTCGCCCCAAGTTGTTAAGAGATTTAAAGGCAATGCATAATGATTTAAATTGGATTCTCTTGGCTACCGGTAGCCAGTGAAGACGGACTAAGGCTGTGGAAACTGAGTCAAATTTAGAAATACCTAGCAGTACTCTTGCTGCTGCATTCTGAGCAGTCTAGAGTTTTTTAATACTACGCTTAGGAGCACTGGGAAAGAGGGCGTTACAATAGTCCAGTCTTGAGGATATCAGCACTGAGACCACCGTTTTCCTCAGGTTCATAGGTATTGCTGGAAGGATTTTCCTCAACATTTTCAAGATAAAAAAGCATGCCGAAGTGCTAAAGTGCATGTGTTTCTACCCTAAACATGGTAACATTGGTGTACACCTGATTTGCATATTTAGTTTACCTGTAAGTCTCTTGTAAAGTGGTATACCATATACCCAGGGCCTGTAATCTAAATGCTACTAGTGGGTCTGCAGCACTGTTTGTGCCACCCACACAAGTAGCCTTTCAAACCTGTCGCAGGCCTGCCCTTCCAGGGCCTGTATGTGCAGTTTAATGCCACTTCGACATGGCATTTAAAACCACTTGCCAAGCCTTAAACTCCTTTTTATTACACATAAGTCATCCTTAAGGTAGGTCCTAAGTGACCCTTAGGGCAGGGTGCTGTGTGACTAAAAGGCAGCACATGTACTTTTAGGTTTTAGATGTCCTGGCAGTGACAAACAGCTAAATTAACTTTTTACTGCTGTGAGGCCTGCTCCTCTCATAGGCTAGCATTGGGGATTCCTTAAACCCCCTATTAAGCTGCAATTCCTGATCAGAAAGGAGTAGCTACATCATGTTTAATATCTTGGGCATGGTGGTGATAAATCCTCTTTAGTGATAAAGTTGGATTTAGCCTTACCATTTTAAAAATGCCACGTTTAGAAAGTGAACTTTGCCCTGCTCTTAACTTTGCTCTGTGTGCCTGCATCCTGCCTCCAATACACGCCTGGGCTGGGTGACGGCTACACTTTGTGCATTCCCTCTTGACAGCCACAAATACAAAAAGGGCTGGGTGTGACGAAGGACTCATCTGCATTCTGACAGCCTTCCTGGGCAGGAAGGGGGAGAAGTGGCTCACACTTACATCTAAATAGGCAGTGTCCTGTCTTCACACAAAGGACTGATTACTCCCCACAGATAGCCTGGCAGACAGGACTGGGTTGAAAGGGATCCTTGTGCTCTTCAGAGAACTCCTTTGCAGTCACCCCCTACATCAAAGGCACTTTGGGGTCTAAGTACTGGGGCTCTGACCCTACCAAATCAGTACACTACTGGACCTGGGAAGAACTCTGCTGGAGTAAGGACTGCTGTGCTATAAGGATTGCCACTTTGCTGTGACTGACTGTTCTGAGGAACTGCTTCTATGCTTTGCTGAGCTGCCCTGCTGCCTTCTGATCTCTGCCCTGCTGAGGACAAGGACTGTCACCCAGAGTGACTCCTAGGGCTTTCTGGCTTGCCTCCTGTTTTTTTTGAAGTCTCAGGAATACAAAAGACATCCTGCAATCCTGATGGTGCTGCTGGACTCTGCCATCTGTGAATTTTACCCTTGCCTAAAGTGCCCCCTCCGGTTCTGGGCCTCAGAAGTGGGTTCTGCAGCTGCTTTGTGCAAAAACTGACGCATTGCCACGACCGCGGGAGAATTTCTGCTGTATCGCCTTTCAACACATAGGCTGGTCGACGACGAAGAATCCACAGCCTGCACGGCTCGATAACGACGCTCTGCGCGGCTCGATGGTGACACATTGCATTGACTTCAACTGAGCTTAATGGCCTCCTTTGCGCAGCTCTATAACGACGCAGTAGACTCTCGGCGTCAACAAAAGCTCCATTCAAGGCATTTCCTTAGCTGGACCAGCCCTCCATCGCATTCAGCCTGAACTTTGAATTTGCACCAGTCTCTCGCAACCTCAAGTAACCTTTTGACCGCTAGTGACTTTTAAGCACTGTTTTAACATTTAGGGGCCGATTCCGATCTCGGTCGGAGGCGTACCCAACACCATTCGGTCGGGAAAAAAGCCATGCGAAAGCCTGTTTCCCGACCGATCCGTACAGCACACCGAACGAGTAAGTACGATGCGCACAACAGCAAAGGATCCGGCCGAGCCGTACTCACCCAAACAAGGTCCTGTTCCCCGACCGAGGCGAATCCGGAAACGCCGAATCGAGTCGCACGGAAGGAAAAATGCAGCCCCGTCCGGCCGGACAAGTACGATGCGCTTTCCGTACGCGCCGAACCCGTCGCTACGCACGGCACGTCAAAGCATCCGGGAGAGGCGCACATAAGCTCCGATTCGCGCCACAACACGATCCACGGCTCCGAGACGAACACGGCAGCGACGAGGACGAGGCGAAGCGACGAGGACGAGGCGAAGCGACGAGGACGACGCGAAGCAACGAGAAGGACGAACAACACGAACCAATCATGAATCCCTTCGTCCCGATCATACCAATATTCTACATTTACTACCGGAACAGGCACGGACGCGTACGGCGCAGAAGGTAAGCCAGACACCAACCACGAAACACATACAACACGTACACGACACATCACACACACACAGAGGGATGCAGAATATACTTACACCAGCAACAGCAGCACCATAGGGGCGGGATGCCCATCACCAATGCCACATATGCACACAGGGGCCTGAATGCGCACCACCACCCTCACCCATGGGGGGCAGGATGCCTACCACTACTACCACCCTCACCCAGGGGGGGCAGGATGCCTACCACTACTACCACCCTCACCCAGGGGGGGCAGCATGCCTACCACTACTACCACCCTCACCCAGGGGGGCAGGATGCCTACCACTACTACCACCCTCACCCAGGGGGGCAGGATGCCTACCACTACTACCACCCTCAGCCAGGGGGGCAGGATGCCTACCACTACTACCACCCTTAGCCAGGGGGGCAGGATGCCTACCACTACTACCACCCTTAGCCAGGGGGGCAGGATGCCTACCACTACTACCACCCTCACCCAGGGGGGGCAGGATGCCTACCACTACTATCACCCTCACCCAGGGGGGGCAGGATGCCTACCACTACTACCACCCTCACCCAGGGGGGGCAGGATGCCTACCACTACTACCACCCTCAGCCGGGGGGGCAGGATGCCTACCACTACTACCACCCTTAGCCAGGGGGGGCAGGATGCCTACCACTACTACCACCCTTAGCCAGGGGGCAGGATGCCTACCACTACTACCACCCTCACCCAGGGGGGCAGGATGCCTACCACTACTACCACCCTCACCCAGGGGGGCAGCATGCCTACCACTACTACCACCCTCACCCAGGGGGGCAGCATGCCTACCACTACTACCACCCTGAGCCAGGGGGGCAGGATGCCTACCACCACTACCACCCTCACCCAGGGGGGCAGGATGCCTACCACTACTACCACCCTCACCCAGGGGGGCAGGATGCCTACCACTACTACCACCCTTAGCCAGGGGGCAGGATGCCTACCACTACTACCACCCTTAGCCAGGGGGCAGGATGCCTACCACTACTACCACCCTCACCCAGGGGGGCAGGATGCCTACCACTACTACCACCCTCACCCAGGGGGGCAGGATGCCTACCACTACTACCACCCTCACCCAGGGGGCAGGATGCCTACCACTACTACCACCCTCAGCCAGGGGGCAGGATGCCTACCACCACTACCACCCTCACCCAGGGGGGCAGGATGCCTACCACCACTACCACCCTCACCCAGGGGGGCAGGATGCCTACCACCACTACCACCCTCACCCAGGGGGGCAGGATGCCTACCACTACTACCACCCTCAGCCAAGGGGGCAGGATGCCTACCACTACTACCACCCTTAGCCAGGGGGCAGGATGCCTACCACTACTACCACCCTTAGCCAGGGGGGCAGGATGCCTACCACTACTACCACCCTCACCCAGGGGGGCAGGATGCCTACCACTACTACCACCCTTAGCCAGGGGGGCAGGATGCCTACCACTACTACCACCCTCACCCAGGGGGCAGGATGCCTACCACTACTACCACCCTCACCCAGGGGGGCAGGATGCCTACCACTACTACCACCCTCAGCCAGGGGGGCAGGATGCCTACCACTACTACCACCCTCAGCCAGGGGGGCAGGATGCCTACCACTACTACCACCCTTAGCCAGGGGGGCAGGATGCCTACCACTACTACCACCCTCACCCAGGGGGGCAGGATGCCTACCACTACTACCACCCTCACCCAGGGGGCAGGATGCCTACCACTACTACCACCCTCACCCAGGGGGGCAGCATGCCTACCACTACTACCACCCTTAGCCAGGGGGCAGGATGCCTACCACCACTACCACCCTCACCCAGGGGGGCAGGATGCCTACCACTACTACCACCCTCACCCAGGGGGGCAGGATGCCTACCACTACTACCACCCTTAGCCAGGGGGCAGGATGCCTACCACTACTACCACCCTTAGCCAGGGGGGGCAGGATGCCTACCACTACTACCACCCTCACCCAGGGGGCAGGATGCCTACCACTACTACCACCCTTAGCCAGGGGGGCAGGATGCCTACCACTACTACCACCCTCACCCAGGGGGGCAGGATGCCTACCACTACTACCACCCTCACCCAGGGGGCAGCATGCCTACCACTACTACCACCCTTAGCCAGGGGGGCAGGATGCCTACCACTACTACCACCCTCACCCAGGGGGGCAGGATGCCTACCACCACTACCACCCCCACCCATAGGATGGACAATGCATGACACAACCAGCACACCACAACCTAGGGAATGCAAGAAGAAGACATCCCCCCAACACCATGACAAGCGTGTGTAGACTGTGTCAAATGCCTACAACACCGAACATGACTTTGAACATACAATGTGACCCCCTAGCACATGTGCCACACAAATATGTGTGTGGCACCCACAATGCAAGCAGGCCATGACCATTGTGGCAATGTGGTCCAAACCCCCATCATCACAGTGACCAAAATGTAAGTGTGGGGTCCATAGCTGCAGCACATTTTGAACATTGTGGCAATGGGGTCCAAACCCCCATCATCACAGTGACCAAAAGGTAAGTGTGGGGTCCATAGCTGCAGCACATTTTGAACATTGTGGCAATGGGGTCCAAACCCCCATCATCACAGTGACCAAAAGGTAAGTGTGGGGTCCATAGCTGAAGCACATTTTGAACATTGTGGCAATGGGGTCCAAACCCCCATCATCACAGTGACCAAAAGGTAAGTGTGGGGTCCATAGCTGAAGCACATTTTGAACATTGTGGCAATGGGGTCCAAACTCCCATCATCACAGTGACCAAAAGGTAAGTGTTGACAAAGTAAGAGGTGCAACTGCCAAACTGCATGGATGATTCCTGGTCACAGAACAACAAACACATCAGTGGCAAAGTAGTGTATGTGTCCCATTGCAACATAAATTGGGGGAGCCAAATCCTGCAGTGCAAATAAGACATAACTTTGGCCATGTGCAGACAAACAACACCCATGGGGGCTGACACCGTCAACAATCATCAATGACACAATGACAGAAGTGACCATCCGAATGCAGACCCACATATTTGCACCAATGGGCACACACATGCAGATACCCTGTGGAGACTGCAGATGTGAGGTGAACAGATACCATACCATGGCAGCAATGGGACACACAAACCATGATCATTGTGCTGACCGATGACCTAGGAGTCCCAGGGACAGCAGGGGAAACCCACCAAACTACATACAGCCAATGGCACACCCAAGATATGCCAATGCAGTGGTGCAGATGCACAAACACAAACAGGCAGACCCACCCTGCACATCATACACAACAGGTGAGGGTGGGGGGTGCCAGTGTCCCCAGGCAACCACACAACACATGAGGAGACATGAATACCAATCATACAGATATGCATACAGTGACACACAAAGGTAACTCATGGATCCAAATTCCCTATGTGGGCAAGCAGGCATTGTCAGATGAGAGGGAGCACAAATCACACATGTCACACAGGCACGTAGGGACAGCAACTGACACAGCAAGACACAGACACACCACAGCACCACCCCCAGGGCCCCCACAATGTGGTGACCCTGGGCTGCATTACAATCCCACTGTGATGACAAAGCTAAATGTGGTTCACACTGTGAACCACAGTCATGTGTACTGAGCAACTAACTACCATCACACCTACACAAGCACAAATCAAACAGCATGGCCAGTGAGCCAAGGCCAACATGGAGGCAGGGGCCTAGCCGGGCAACAACTCTCATCTGCACACACTCAACACCACACCCCTCGACCTCCAACAATGTGCAGCAGTGAAGCACACATGCACTGGTGACATTGCACATGCACCCATGACTATTCCAGGGTGGTGGGTGGGAACCAAGGTGCAGAAACACATCACACATGGACACTAAACAAGACTCCTGAATGTCTGACACACTGCACACTACACCGTACATGGACATGACGGCAATACCACACCAACCAATGGGATCACAGCCACAGTCACACACCAATGAAGAAGCCAAGGTCACCCACAAAGAACACACATAGACAACAACCAACATTGCAGCCCGGAACCTGAGGAGTGCCAGCAGTCACACACACAACGTGTCACAATCACTGAAAGATAACACAAACTGGAAATCACATGACAGGGGCAAACAACAAGTGCCAAGGGGAAACCTGACTGTGACCCAGCTGCGTCTGCACACAAACTCAGCCCTGACAGCAAGCACACCTATGGGTGACACCCTGATGACCAGTAATGTGCCATGCACCCACATCACAGAGAACCCAGGGATAAGACTTTGGGGGAACATAGCTCAACTCAGCTAGCATCACAAACAGGTACAACACTAGGGATCACAGCATGCACAGCTAAACGGAAGTGAACACACAGACATGCACATACAACACACACCTTGGGCGCAGGCAATGTCACAGGAGTACACACTGCCATGAGGGGACTCCACTCCTGTGTGAGGACAGCTGTGCCATATGTTGCCTCAGTAGGGCCCCACCATATCAGCTGAGCACTTGGTCACACAATCAACAATTAGCACCAAATGAGGGCTCCCGTCACATCAGCCTGGTCATGGAAGTGCCAACGGAATCATCAGCACAGATCCAACACACTTGTATAGCAATGTTGCACTGACAACACAGATGAGTCCTTCCCCATTGATGCCCAAACCTGCATGTCCAGTGGAGATGGCCACACGGTCAGGGAAGTAGACTAATTGAACAATGGCAGGCCCAACAGATGTGCAGGGGTGGCAGCCACAGATGTGAAATTGCCAATTTAAGTAGGAAATCCCATTGCCAAATACTGAACACATGACACCCTCAGATGCTGCTATGGATGACATGGATACACCACAGGATAGGACACATTCCCCTGGACCACATGGGTTCCTGCACAGTAACACTTCATTATCATGAGACCAAATGTCACCATCACTGCAGCAAGGGCATGGTTAGCATCATCAACATCATGTACATCAGAAGCAAAAGCACTAGAGAACAGAAAGTTGCTTTATTCAGCATATGTGGCATTAAAAGGAGAAGTCCAGTAGAACATAAACAAAGGCCAATGGCCAGTCCATCAACAAAGTCACAAGTGGGTGACAGTGGCAGATGCCACCCTACACATGCCTGCACAAAACCAGGGACAATCCACTAGGAGGGGCAACCGGGGGGTAGGCCAGGCACCGCAGGGACAGGATCAGGGCTCACCAGGAGGAAGCAGGGAAGGGGTGGTGGGTGCTGGAGAGCCACTGACAACTGCAGTGGAGGTGTCTGACATGGTGTGTGCCGGCATAACTGGGGGCATGGCTCAGATGTTGTGGGTGCCGGCACGACTGCAGTGGACCCTGCAGATGGAGTGGACAGGTCCGCCACTGCAGTGCCCAAGTCAGACAGGGTGGTAGTGGACTCCACTGCAGTGCCTACCACCAGGGGAGGAGAATGGGGAACAGGCAAGGTGGGCTGGACAGAGGGGAGGACACCCTCACCACATCAGTGGCACAGACAAGCGCAGCGGGGGGTGTTGTTCCGGGAGAGCAAGTGGCAGGGGGAGAAGGCCGGAGCCTCTTGGGGATGGTATATCTGTGGGTGGGGGAACCTGGGGCAGGGTGTGGTGGGGGCACCTGTGGAGTGGGGGCCTGAGGGATGGAGGAAGGAGACCTGGTGCTTGAGCTGCAGGGCGGCGGCGGGGTCTTGCTCTTAGCACTCCGGGGGACTTGCGGGTGGGGGCCTCAGTCTGTCTGCGCCTGGGGGAGGGTGTCCGGGGGCGAAGGGCACTCTGCTCCGTGTGGGGGCTTCCTCTTCCCCCTGGATGCTGGGGCAGCTGGATCGGAGGGGAAGAGGCCGAGGTCACTGAGGAAGAGGCGCTGGGTCTTTGGGGTTGCAGGTGAGGCAAGGGAGGCAAGGGAGGGTGCTTTGGAGGGAGAGGCAACTGAGGACTGCGCAGTGCCCGTGGATGCGTGTGTGTGTACCAGGGCCCCATCCCCTGTGAGTCTGGTTTCAGTCCCCTGACTGTGCGTGCGTGTGCGTTTAGTTTGTGGCGTGTGTGTCTGTGTGCTGGACGTGTGTGTGCTGGTGTGTGCCTGTGCCGGTGTGTGTGTGCTTGGGACGGGTAAGGTGCTGGGGAGTGTGGATGGAGCAGAGGCAGGAGGGGTGAGGGACTGTCTGAGGAGGGACACTGCTGCCGTCAGGGAGGAGTCCATGGACCTGTTGCCCTCTGTAGGTCAGACATGCCCGATGAGATGCCCTCCATGAACGACACCAGCTGAGTCAACAGTGCGGTGTGCGCATGGAGGACACTCAGCATGGCTGTCTGCCCTACATGGAGCTGGCGAAGGAGGTACACAGACTCCTCACTCAGGGCAGCAGGGGACACAGGGGCAGGGGTGCGGTGCCTGGGCCAAAGGAGACACGCTCCCGAACATGGGAGCCTCCACGGACCTGGGGAATGGGAGCCGATGGGAGGGCGGTGGTGGTGCTGGTGGTGGCGGGGACAGCAACACTAGCTGGCGTGTGGTGGCTGCTGACACCCGCCTCCACAAGGGAGTCATCCTCCGAGTTGCTCTGGTCCTCAGCTGAGGTGGATGGTGCTGAGGACTCCTCGGTGTGGCTCCCCTCGCCCTCCGTGCCACTGGGTCCCTCCGACCACTCCTCGGCTGCTGACCCAGTCTGGCTCTCTGGCCCCTCCTGGTCCGTGGAGCTGTCCCCTTCCGTGGCCGTGGATGTATCTGCAAACAATGGGGAAACAGACAGACATCAGTCACCTGCACCAAACGCACACACCACTGTGAGCACAGCACATTACAGAGCAAGCCCTGGCATCATTAGTTGTACATTGCTAAAAGTGCCCTAACTGAACAGGAGAAGCCAATTGTCAGTCTGATGCCAAGCATGGCACTCACATCCCACATGGCCTTGCACCCATCTGTCTGGTGTCTGTTGGATTGCAACACCCCAGTGTGGACACATGCACCAAGTACACAGTAGTTGGACAGTGCAGAGGACACGGTGTAGCATGTGGACATGCACACATCACAGCTCTTGCCACTGAGTCAGTACAGGTTTCCGGATGAAAGGGATGCCCAGAGTCAAATAGGAAATGCATGTGATGCATACCAGCGACAGACAACATGATGCACCCATGTCCTGATAGCCAGCGCCACTATGGTGTGCATGTAGCACATGTCACTCCCCTGCAGGACCACCAATAAGTTGACACATGCCATGGCAGAGGCATGACTGCTAAGTCATACATCACTGTCTCAGTGATGTATGACTTGGCAGCCAGACAACAACACTATGCACTGTGTCACAATAGTAGGTCATGGGGAATGCAAGTCCTGGAGCTGCACAAGTGCACATGTACATCCCCCACACAACACATCATCTTAACCCTCATCTGTCCAGGTCACACCTATTGGACATATGGGAGACCTGTGACACTACCCTTGGAACCTGAGCCCCTCACAATTTGCTGTGAATGGGGAACAGCTGCCTGAACTTCACATTCGCATACCCCAGTCTGCACGGGCAGCTGATCAAACACCTATGTGACACACAAGTATCGTCTCCTATGGTCACATCTTCAGGGGCATGCTGAGCCCCTACCAAGAAACACCCCAGCAGTCCTGGCAACTAATCCACAGCACACTGACACAGAGGCACACACCTGAGGGGTCAAATCACTGTGCACAATGTGTCAGCTGATACACGGGAGTGGGAGTACAGAGTGCATTGCATGGCCTGGAGTAGGCATGACTGTCCTGCTCCACATGAATGAGGGATGTGCCCTGGACAGTGGATAGCTGGCCATGTATGTGTGACACACGTAATCTGCACACTCCTGGGGCCCAAACATTGTTCCCACCCGCTGCATGGGCGTGTGCCACATACCCCAGGCACATGTGGTGGCTCAGCTCAGCAAGTGGACCGCATATCAAAGCAACACGCAGATCACATGTCCAAACCCAGGCGTTGTGTGAACAATGGACCCACCCATGATGCCCACAACAGAGTTAGGGAAACAGATGCTGTCCCCCACCTTTAGTGAAGCAAACTGCAAGGACACAGTCCCAAGTGACACAATTCCCTGAATGTAAGGGCCACACCTGGGTATCAGATGAGCAGTGGGCAGTGCACAATAGAGGGACATGGCTCCTGGACAACATGACTGCTTCACTGTGGCAGTTGAACCAGGCCAGAGGAGGGCACAAAGCATGTAATACAGAGTTCACAGTGCAGTCTTTGACTCACCCCCTCCTTGCTGCTGTCTGGCCTTCAGCTGCCCATCCAGGTCTGGAAACACCACCGCCAGGATCTGGAGCATGTGGGGGGTCAGGGTCCGTGTTCTGCCCCTCCTGCGAGGAGGCGACAGCCTCAGCTGGACCCGTGCAATCCTCCGGGTCCAGCCCCGAAGGTCCTGCCACCTCTTCTGGCAGTTGCGGATCCGGCGCTTGTAGACCCCCACGGACCGGACAGCCCGGACGATGTCCTTCCAGATTTCCTGCTTCCGATGGGCATTAACCTGTCAGGATGACAAAGTGAAAAGGCCATTACCACACATGCAACATATCCGTGCATGACACAGTTGTATATACATGTCTCAATCACAGGGGCACATGATGTACACAGGCAGTGCAAAGCTGACCATGGACAGTTTGCCAGACGTCACTACATGGTATCATTGCATGGGAAGTAAAACCATGTTCAAATGCACTGTCACTGCACCATACCTGTCCAGTGCAAGTCACTACACACTATGGGGGGTGACAACTACTCAGTGAGCCTGCTAGCCAGTGGCGTGCAGACTCTCAGCCTTGCTAGTCACACAAAATGCACATTCAGAAATGCAGTGCACAGAACACTCACCTGCTCCCCTGGTGTCCCATACAGCTTGCTGTACTGTGGAAGTAGGCTGTCCAGCAGGGCCTGGTTCTCTTCAAGGCTGAAGGCTGGGGCTCTCTCCACAGTACGTGCCATTGCAGGGTCCAGAGGGGCAGAGACAGCAGCAGTGCAGTGGCAGATGTCATCCTGGAGCATGTAGTGCAGGCAAGTGAGCTCTCAGGCGAATAGCCAGCAATATATATGTGCTGGAGAGGCAGATACTGTCCCTTGTGTCCAAAGTGATAGGTCCAAGTCGTTTGCATCTTCTGAATCTGGCCAATCCATGGAATAGCAGCACCAAAACACGCCCACAGCATCCTTCAAATCTTCAACTTCATGACATACATGATTTTGCAACATTGTTGTGGGTGACCAACTGAATTTACAGCAACCGACTCGTTCGAAATTGGAAAACGCGTCCGTTGCCAGGCAAGCCCATTGTCAATGGGTGCGCACCGATCGGTCCATTGCGGTACAACGCACACAGGGGTACAACGCGTACCCGCACACATTGAATGCAATGGGCCGGCCAGAGGCACCGATCGGTCCATTGCAGTTCAACGCGCACAGGGGTACAACGCGTACCCGCACACATTGAATGCAATGGGCCGGCCGGAGGCACCGATCGGTCCATTGCAGTACAACGCGCACAGGGGTACAACGCGTACCCGCACACATTGAATGCAATGGGCCGGCCGGAGGCACCGATCGGTCCATTGCAGTACAACGCGCACAGGGGTACAACGCGTACCCGCACACATTGAATGCAATGGGCCGGCCGGAGGCACCGATCGGTCCATTGCAGTACAACGCGCACAGGGGTACAACGCGTACCCGACACATTGAATGCAATGGGCCGGCCGGAGGCACCGATCGGTCCATTGCAGTTCAACGCGCACAGGGGTACAACGCGTACCCGCACACATTGAATGCAATGGGCCGGCCGGAGGCACCGATCGGTCCATTGCAGTACAACGCGCACAGGGGTACAACGCGTACCCGCACACATTGAATGCAATGGGCCGGCCGGAGGCACCGATCGGTCCATTGCAGTACAACGCGCACAGGGGTACAACGCGTGCACCGCGCACATTGAATGCAATGGGCCGGCCGGAGGCACCGATCGGTCCATTGCAGTACAACGCGCACAGGGGTACAACGCGTACCCGCACACATTGAATGCAATGGGCCGGCCGGAGGCACCGATTGGTCCATTGCAGTACAACGCGCACAGGGGTACAACGCGTACCCGCACACATTGAATGCAATGGGCCGGCCGGAGGCACCGATCGGTCCATTGCAGTACAACGCGCACAGGGGTACAACGCGTACCCGCACACATTGAATGCAATGGGCCGGCCGGAGGCACCGATCGGTCCATTGCAGTACAACGCGCACAGGGGTACAACGCGTACCCGCACACATTGAATGCAATGGGCCGGCCGGAGGCACCGATCGGTCCATTGCAGTACAACGCGCACAGGGGTACAACGCGTACCCGCACACATTGAATGCAATGGGCCGGCCGGAGGCACCGATCGGTCCATTGCAGTTCAACGCGCACAGGGGCACAACGCGTACCCGCACACATTGAATGCAATGGGCCGGCCGGAGGCACCGATCGGTCCATTGCAGTACAACGCGCACAGGGGTACAACGCGTACCCGCACACATTGAATGCAATGGGCCGGCCGGAGGCACCGATCGGTCCATTGCAGTACAACGCATCACTGTACATGTGACTGGCATATGTCAGCATGCCTGTCTCAGATGGACATATGCCAGCCACAGATAGCTCCCAGGGAGTGAGGGGCACACCTACATCACGACAGCCTGTCCAAACTTTATCATAAGGCATGTAAGGCTGCATTTCCTATTGTGTGTATGTTGGTGTACATGTTGTCCTGTGGGTGTCACCTGTGGGCAGCCACCCCCAGGCTGTGCACGTGTTCATGGGGACAGGATCCTGGGTGTTACGTGTACATGACCACTGTGATGTGCAACTGTTCATATCTGTGCATGTGCCATGGTCACATTTCACAGTGGTGTATGTGTATGTCATGTCACATACCCCGTGAGTCCCATGTGGACGGTATGTTTGAGCCAGGGTGTCCCAGTGGCACAATAGTGCTGGTCCTCCACAGTCTTTGTGCATGTAGTGTTTACAATGTCTCTGATTTCATGTGCACAATGGGAGACAGTCTCCACATCCACGTTGTGTGTGCATGGACTCTGATGTTGTGCGTGTGTGTGTCACAGACGTCCATGTCTGTCCTGCCGTGGCAAGTGGGGCCACTACCTGTGGGGGTCATGGTTGTTTTGCTGTGGTGTATACATGATACTCCATGTAATGCCAGTGTCCATGTGGCATTACAGGGTCCCTGGGAATGTACCTGTCGTTGAGCTGTGGTGCCTGGGGCACAACTGTCCTCACATGTCACTGTGGGGGGTTATTGTGACACGGCAGCAGGAGATGGGAACTGTGACACGGCCTCATGATATCCAATGGGCCAACCTGGGACTAATTGATGCCACCTGTTGGACCGTGTTGACAGATGTTGGCCATGTATGTACCATACATGTCCTTCCGGTACTGCACACTTCATGTAGTTGTGCCTCATAATGATGTATGTTGGGATCTTGAGTGTGTTCAATGCCGCATATGTGGGGTGACTGACAATCTTGCTTACTTCTCCTCTGCACTGCAGGAGCTCCTGCTGTCCATCGACCATTCCCAGACCTGGCAACGATGGTGGAACGGGACAGCATCCGACGGTACCGCTTCACCAGGCAGCTGATTGAGGATTTGGCAGTGCAGTTGTCCCCACATTTGCAGCCTGGCCGGCCGTATCCTACAGCGCTGACCCCCAAGGTGAAGGTGATGGCAGCCCTACACTTCTTTGCCACCGGTACCTTCCAACATACTGTGGCGACTGCTGGTGGGATGTCACAGACCATGTTCAGCCGTGTGCTCCGCGATGTTTTGGCGGCAATGTTGCTCTTCCTGAACCAGTACATCTATTTCCCTAGACTGCGACGACTCACTGATGTGAAGAGTGACTTTTATGCCCTGGGGAGGATGCTGCATGTCATTGGCTCCATTGATGGGACACATGTGGCTTTGGTACCACCGCAGGCCCAGGAGCAGGCCTACAGGAACCGCAAGCACTACCACTCGGTCAATGCACTGGTGGTGTGTCTTGCAGACATGACCATCACACACGTGTGTGCCCATTTCCCTGGTTCAGCACACGATGCCTTTGTGATGAGGAGTAGTCGCATCCCCAGGATGATGGCACAGATGCAGAACCAGCGTGCCTGGCTTGTCGGTGTGTACTGACTTTGTGCCATTGTGTGTGATCTGATCTGTAGTATTCCGCCCACTTTTCCAAGTCAGCTAATGTGCACTTGTCTGTCCGTAGGTGACTCGGGATACCCCAACATGCCGTGGTTGCTGACACCCCTCAGGAACCCTGTGACACCAGCCCAGATGTGCTACAATGAGGCACATGGACGGACCAGGAGAGTGATTGAGCGGACCTTTGGTCTCCTGAAGAGCCGCTTCCGCTGCCTGGACAAGACCGGAGGGTCCCTCCCATATGCCCCTGCGAAAGTGTGCAAGATTATCATCGTCTGCTGCATGCTCCACAACCTGGCAGTGCGGAAGGAGTTGCCTCTCATCCAGGATGACAATGACCAACATCCGCCACCTGTGGAGGATCCTGGCCTGGACCACGATGCCAGTGACGATGATGATGATGATGGTGATGGTGATGTCCGCACACAGCTCATCACCAACTTCTTTAGCTGAATGTGAGTATCCTGAGGTGTCATGTCAATGATGTGAGTTGGCATGATGTGTGGGTGGTGCTCTGGTGCTGTTGGAGTGTGTCCATGGGCTACTTGACTGGATGTGTGTTGCGATGTGTGGTGACAGGTGGGCTGTACTCCCCAACAGTGTTGACATGCTAACTTGGTTCTGGGTGGGTATCTTGTAACATGTATTGTGCATGAGTTTTGCTGTTCTGTCCTGTACTCCATTGCTTTTGACTGTGTGTCATTTCTGTCCTTCACAGGGTACTTTCAGATTCGTTTGGTCAACTGTGTCCACCGACGACGTGATTGCACATCCAGGCTGGTAGCTGTTGTGTCCCTACAGGTGATGTGCGCCACACCCATGGACATCCTTCCGTCTACAGTTGTTGACTGTGTGCCCGCTGCCAGGTGGGATTACCTTGCATCTGTAGTGGTTACGACATGTTGCAACTGTGTAATAAACCTGTGCTCCACTTTGTGATGTGCGTTGTCTGTGGTCACACATTTGACTGCCATTTGCTTACTGCACCTGTGGGCTACTTGACTACAACTGGGAATGGGTGTGGTGTCTGTGCATTGCACCGTCTTCCCTGGCAACATCAGTGTAGGCAATGAGTCAGATGGCCTAGGTGTGTATGTGTTGTGTAGCCCTGGTGGTGTGTCTCCCTCATGTGTGTCACGTTGCCTGTACTCACATGCCTGTGTTGTCATTGCTGTTGCAGTTCGCATACACAGTGTAATTTTGCAGTTCATCATCCCCATAACAGCACCCACGTTGGAATCACGACAGAGGCAAGTATGGTGTATTAGTGTGTTTATTGTGATACATTTGTGTTAATAGTGCATGGGATGGGTAGTGCTGTACATAAATCTTGCAATCCCAAGTTCCTAGGTGAATTGAAAGTCCGGGTAGACAGGATCCCCAGTATCGGGGCCACAGTTGTCTGACACATTGGTCCAACTTGTACTCCCCATGCAATGTGTGGGAGTAGTGTTGCCGTCAACAGGGTGAACAGTCTGTGCACAAAGGCGAACATCCAGAACAGGTTCAGGCTTCCTGGGAGTTGCGCTTGGCCATCGGCCTCTCACTTTTCCCTCCTCGGACGACCCCTCTTCTTGGGGGGGCCCTCAAGTACAGGCTGCTGCGGTGCAGGGGACTCTCCGCCAGAGTCCTCCTCCCTCCCTGTGGCAGTTGCAGTTTGTTCGGCACCAGATGTTGTTGGCACACAGGGAGGTGTGGACTGGTTGCTGTTCATCTGGCGGAGGCATTGTAAAATGTCCCTGTGCACCGCCGTCATCTCATTCAGTGCATCCCACTTGGACTCCACGCGGGACATGTGTGAGTCCACACGGGACATGTGTGACTCCACGTGGGACATGTGGGAGTCCAAGCGGGCATGATGGGCAGCCTGCTGCTGTTTCATGTCTCTGAGGAGCCCCACTACCTGGCTGAGCTCTCCGGTGCTGGACTGGTACGCATCAGCTATGCGTACCAGTTGTGGGTCATCATGCACACCAGCAACGTCTGCAAGCAGCGACCTCTGTCTCCCACCCTCCCACCACCCCTGCTGACATGTGCAGTGTGTGCAGTGGCACGCACAGATAACCCTGGTCCACCTTGGGGGTTAGTGGTGGTGGTGGTGTCCATGGCCCCAGGTTGGTCCAGGGTCCCTGTGCTGGTGTTGCTCCTTGTTCTGTCCATGTCGGCAGGGATGGTATTCGTGGTGACAGTCGTTGGAGGGGTCGGTGCAGGGGGTGCAGCTGGTGGTCCTGCTGCTGCTGCAGCTGGTGGTCCTGCTGGTGCTGCATGTTGACTTGCACCGGATGTGCCAGGTTGTTCTTCATCGTCCGAGGAGGACAGAGGCTGTACGACGCCAGTGAGCTCGGCATCCTCTTGAGCCTGGGACTGGGACTCCTCAGCGTCTGCTGCTGTGTCCCCATCATCACCTGTTTTTGGGAGACACAAACAATGTGTGTTATGTTTCTGCAGGCATCAATGGTTGACACACATGACAGTTGTGACTGTGCCTCTGGGTGCGGGCCTGTACATTGCATTGTCCTAAGTCGTCACAGTCAGGGGTTGATATTGGTGTGGCACATTGTCCTGCATTATTTGGGCATGTCT